>CAWUFW010021139.1:0-129518 GCA_963921515.1 Calotriton arnoldi
TAGACTCGCACAGGACTCGTACCGGTGCCAGGTCACCGCGTCCGTCCCCTGTGGGTCTCCTACAACTACCTGGGGTGGTTCTTGGGGTCCCTCGATTCTAGATGTCCTAGACCTAGGTCTAGCAAACTAAGATTGTGATATTCGATTGGGCTAAACTTATTTTGATAACATTTGACTTGTACATATGTTCCTGACCTCTAATCTCATAAAGAGATTAGTAGAGAGTGTTTATTAATAAATACATATATATTTGATATATATACCTGTGTGGTGTCTTTTCATTTGGTGATTCAAGAGATTGTGTGGTAAAACAAGCTGCTTTACATTCCTTCAAGACTTAGCCTGAAGGCTGCTCTCCACAGCTACCACTAGGATAGCTTTCTATAAAGGTTGTCTTAAACCTATCTACCATAAGAGTCGAATTGTTCTGGTGCAAGGTGTCCACTTTAATTAGTGAACAGCATATACCAGGCCAACTTCTCACAGTTCAGCTAACTATAACTCGCGCCCCCGCAATGCACTGCTGATGACGTCACATATTACATCATTCATGACATGGTCAGTGACATCACTGATGACATCACTGATGACATCTCAAATGACATCACTGATGACATCACTGATGACATCATCCAGTGACTGTGTGTTTCTGTAAAGTTTAAATATGTTTTATATATATATAAGCAAAGGTGTATTGAAGAATGAGTGGGTGTATAAGTGTCTGAATGGATGATTTAGTAGGTGCGTGACTGACTGTATAAGTGAGTAATTAAATGTGTCTTACTGAATGCATGGGGTAGTGACTGATACAGACATTCACACAGTTTAGTTTGTCAGTTGGTGTGTAAGCGGTTGCATGGGTTGGTGAGTAGCTACATGAGTGTCTATATGGGTTATTGATTGGTTGCCTGAGTATTTGTATGGGTCCCTGAGTGTCTGTGTGGGTGGGTGGGGGGAGTGTGACTTAGTGCATAGATGTGAGAGTGGGTGATTCACTGGGTGTATGGGTTCAAGAGTGTGTCTGTGAAGGGCTGTATGGGTGAGTGAGTGTGCGTATGGCTATGTTGGTGAGTGAATGGATGTCTCAGTGGTATATGTGTGAGTAACTACATATGTGAAAGGCAGTATATGTGAGTGTTGGAGTATATAAATGACTATATGTGAGAGTGAGTGATTGTGAGAGTGGCTGTATGAATGAGTGTGTGCTTGTGTCAGTGATTATATAAGAGAGTAAATATGTGTTAGTATCTGTATGAATAGGTGAGGTGGTGTGTGTATAACTGTATAGGTGAGTAAATGGGAGTGTGATTGATTCTTTACATGACTGACTAGGTGTGTGAGTAACTCTATGGGTGAGTGGCGGTGTGTGAGTGTCTGTATAGGTGTATGAGTGCATATGATAGTGATGTATTGATGAGTGACTGCATGTATGAGTGACTGTATGGGTGAATGAGTGGATGTGTGTGTAGACCTAGGAATCAGTGAGTGAGTATGTAGTAACTGGTGTTGGTGTGTCTATGGTTTCGAAAATGGTAGTCTGTATTTTAGAGTGGGTGTATCAAAGGTTATGTTAGGGTGTGAGGAGGGGCATCAGATTATCACGTGGATGATGTCATCAGTGATGTCATCAGTGATGTCATTTGAGATGTCATCAGTGATGTCACTGACCATGTAATGAATGATGTAATATGTGACATCATCAGCAGTGCATTGCGGGGGCGCGAGTTATAGTTAGCTGAACTAACTATAATGGCCGAATTTCTCTGGTTTTGTACGAGTGAAATGTCCAACTAACTATAACGTCCCTGAAACCTGTGGTTTTTTCAGTGAATTATTATATATATATATATATATATATATATATATATATATATATATATATATATACATATATATATATATCGCAACAAACACTCCCCGCACCTCCACGCTGGCAAGCAGGCGAGCAGAGAGAGAGACGGACCCAGATTCAGTAGCAGGTAAGATCTTTATTCCTCTCACCCTTGCGACGCGCTTTCAAGCACGAAGTGCCCTTGTTCACACACAAGGGAAATTCGCCCGCCAAACTGTTTTTAAATGCTAAGTGCACACCTTCTTCCGTGACATGTGACCAAGGAAAATGGAAGAAATACTACAATGACCAATGCACATCGCAAATAACACTTGTAGATGTATTCTTTGTCAACAAACAAACATGTTATTCTGTATGTTAAATTCTGTCCACTCATTATTCAATTAAAATTAGAATTAAAATTAAATAATTTAAAAATTGAATAAATCCTGAATAAATCCTGTTATATTTCATGTACTGCATAAATGCTGGTAAATGCTGGTTAGTAAAAAACTTTCTATATTTATCAAAAGGTCATTTTTTTTAAAAACCAGTTCAGAAACGTGGTACTGAATGACAATAAAAGTGAAATTGCGATAAAATTTAAAGTGCTTTTGTTCAAAACCATCCCTTGTTCTATGTACATATATTAAAGTGACTAGTGCTTGTGAGTAGTGCAAATATAACTTAGCTCAAAATTGAGCCATAAAAAACAGCTACCTAATTAAAAAATGTACAATTTAAACATTTGATTTTTAAGACACATACCTGTTTAACAAAAGCGGTGCGAGCCATATCAAAACCAATTTTTTTCTGTAGTTTTTGTAACATCATGCCTACTAAAAAATTCTACAAATATCATTTTCATGTGTTGGCCCATGTTAATAAAGATGTAAGAATGTAAAGAAGTAAAAAAGGAAGGAAGAGGGGATGTAAAAAAGAGAGATATGAAGAATAGATATTGATGGACCCTAGTGATGTCATATCTAATTGCAGCGTACCATCATTAAGTCATATGTGCACCTTATCCTTTGATTTGGTAATGATGTTGACATATGAGCCCAATATTCAATTTTTACCTAAAAAAGTGTGCATGTCTTCAGTGGTGTTTAAGCCATAAGGCACCTTGCTGTCTAGCTCAAGAATAGTGCAAGTTTCGAGTTGTCTCAGAAGACTCTCCCTATTACCTCCTCTCCTGAGCGGCGAGATGGCATTAATCACAAAATATCTCAGACAGTTCAAATCATTATCGTGTAAAGCCTTGAAATGTCTCGCTACGGGGTAGGAGACATCATTGTTAACAATAGCCCTGAGATGCTGCAAGATCCTGACATGCACCTGCAGCTTGGTACTGCCAACGTAACTCAAGCCGCAGGTGCAAGCCAGGACATACACAGCATACTCAGTCCTACAATTGAAACTGCCTTTGATAGCCCTCCTCTCTCCCGTCAGTGGAATAGTGTAGTGGGAGGTATTGACACCAAATTTACAGGCCCGGCATGACGAACATTTTGAAAAGCCCTGTCTAGGTTTCAGCCATGTGCCCTCTGGTGTCAATTCCGGACTATTTCTGACCAATTGGCTCCTCATAGATTGCGCTTTTCTATAGGTTATTATTGGCCATTCTGGGAGTCTAGGCCCTAGTACCCCGTCGGTTAAAACGATTGGCCAGTTCTTTCTGATGATTGATTTCAATTTACGTTCTTGAGAGCTGTACGTGGTAATTAGGCGTGGGACCTCTCCTACTGGGGTATTGATTCTCCCTGATGCACTGTTCTGTAGTAGAGAGTCCCTAGATCTTTCTTCTGTTTTTGTCATAGCCTTGGATAAGATCTTGTCACTATACCCTCTCACTTTCAATCTTTTTATCATGTCTTGAGCACATCTTTCAAACTCCTGTTGTGTGCTACAGATGCGTTTGAGCCTCAGTATTTCACCAAAGGGTATGCTTTCTATAAGGTGTTTAGGATGTTTTCTGCTAGCATGCAAGGTGCTATTCCCTGCCGTGGCTTTTCTGAATAAAGTTGTCTCCAACTTGTTTCCTTTGACTGATATTCGTACATCTAAAAATTCAGTCATGATGTCACTAATATGTGAGGTGAACTTCAGGTTAACCGAATTACTGTTAACCGTAGTGATAAAATCTCTTGCACTTTCCTCATTCCCTCTCCATATAATGAATACATCATCGATGTACCGTAACCAGTGCACCACCTGATGTTGAAAAATTGCCTGGTGCACTTTCTTCAGGACCTGTTCCTCCCACCAGCCAACATGCAAACAGGCGTAGCTGGGGGAGAAACAGGACCCCATAGCCACGCCTCTGATCTGTTTCAGAGTCTCTTTACCAAAAAGTAAAAATTATTATATAAGCACCATGATATGAGATCTAAAATCATTTTGTTGTGGTCATAATATTCACATGGCCGAGTATCCAGGAAGTATTTAACTGCTTTGAGGCCCGCTAAGTGATCAATGCTCGTATAAAGGGACTCTATGTCGAGGGTAATCAAAATCAGGTCATCATCCCATTCAATGTCTTTGATTTTGTTCAAAAAATCCCGTGTCCTTGACATAGCTGGGTAATTTCTTAACAAAGTCCTGAAGGTAGAAATCTACATATTGTGATACATGCTCACTAACACTATTGATGGCGGAAATAATGGGTCTACCTGGGACTGGTGAGACATTCTTATGTACTTTAGGGATGAGATATAAAATAGGAATGACAGGAAATTCCACATGCATAAAATTAAACTCATCCAGAGAAATTAAACCTTCCCTTTTGTAACCTTGCAACTGTTTTTTTAATACTTCCTTTGATTTGCTGTATTCTTTCAAGTTAGACCTGATATAACATTGCTCATCATCCAATTGTCTCTTGGCTTCTGCAATATATTCCTTTCTGGGCCACAAAACGATATTCCCTCCTTTATCGGCCATGTTTATGATAATTTCTTGGTTTTTTCCCAATTTGTTCATCAATTGTGCATATTGCATATCCATAAAGCATTTCTTTTTGCGTGTTTTTGACACTTCGCAATAAAGTTTTTTGATGTCCTCTGTTACCCGTTCATGAAAAATGTCTATTGCATCTTTCGGCATTATAGGGATAAAGGGGCTCGATGGTTTGAAAGGGCTTTCCCCTGCACCCTTTTGTGCGATGTTCATACCCCGCAACTTTGATTGAGTGCTGATTTCGGCAGAGTCCGTTCCTTGTTGTCTTATATATATTATCCAGTGGCAATTGCTACTGGGTAGTTATAGTCAGAAGTCAATGTTTCCATAGGAAATGCCTTTTTGGATTGCTAATAACTTTGGCGCCGTTTGACGAATCTTCATGTAACGTTTCAAATAGATTTCTCTTGTGACTAGTTTCTTCATGGAATGGTTTGGGGTGATCCGTCAAGTGGAGGCTGAGAAAAAGGGGGTCCCAAAATACAAAAACACCACGCATTTTCCATAGATGTTTTTTAGATAGCGCCAGCGCAAAAACTGCTGAACGGAATTACACCAAGTTTAGCAGAAAGCTAGATCTTGGACCAGAAAGTGTGCTTTTTCTGTCTTGATGTAAATCCGCTCAGTAGTTTTTGAGGCATTACAGTTAAAAAACATATTTGCATATCTGGACCGTTGGATTCGAGGGACTCTTGCAAGAGTCCTTTGAACCCAATTTAAAAAAAGAGAGTGTGCTGATTGGCCAAGGGGAGGGGGGTTTATTTCCTTGGGCCAATTCTCTACCTTGGGAACAAGCACTTTGATTGGCTGCCTGCTACATGAAAACAAATGCTGCAGGCAGCCATTACAGGAATCAGGGACTTAGGGCCACATGTATCAAAGTTGGAAATTGCGATTACATAATTGCGATTTTCTGAGAATCGCAATTAGGTAATCGCAATTTCCAATGTATGAAACTCCATGAGTTTCATATACCGACTCGTAGTGGGTCGCAAACCGACCTACCTCATTAACATTAATGAGGTAGATCGCAATTTGCGACCCCTAGGAATCACAAAAATCACAGGGATGGTGGCCTGCTGAGGTCAGCAGACCACCATGTCTGTGACTGCTTTTAAATAAAGCAATCTTTTTTTTTTTAAACCAGCCCGTTTTCCTTAAAGGAAAATGAGATGCTTTACAAAAAGAAAAATGAAAAGTTTTCCTTTCATTTTTTAATAGCAGGCAGTGGTCAGTGCGACCACTGCCTGCTCTAAAAAAATGCTTTTACAAACATTCACAAAGGGTAAAGGGTCCCTTGGGGACCTCTTCTCATTTGCAAATGGGTTACCACCTACTTGAAGTAGGTGGTAAAATGCGAAAGTTTTGCGACCGCATTTCAGACACAAAACATTCATACATACCGATGCGATTCGGTATTAGGAAGGGACGCCCTTAACATGCCCCTTCCTAATACCGAATCGCAAAACCCAATTTGTGATTCGGTAACAGGTCACCGAATCGCAATTTGGGTTTGATGCATGTGAAAGGCCTTTATTGCATTCGCAAACGAGCCGATTCTGTGAATCGGCCTGTTTGCAAACTCAAAAAGGCTTGATACATGTGGCCCTGGGTCCCCTGTCCTGAGTTTAATTTAAAAAGATAATATAAGGGATCAATGTAGGGTATCCCTGCCCCTCTAGGCCCTGTGCCTAGGTGCAGAGGACCCACCCCTGGGGCCAAAATATATACATATATATATTTTTTTTTAAAGCAGCAATCGTGCTGGAGTTTCACGGGACACCCGCAGGATCAGGGCATTTTAAAAAAACTGAAATGGCTGCAAGGGGCCGCCATGAAAAACAAAGGGGAAGAAGAGCATCGAGGCCCTGGGGACCCCATCCCCCAGAGCCGAAGTTTAAACATAAGGGAAGGGTGGTGCAGCCCCCTCCCTGGGTTGATAATAGCCCGTGGCACCCCATCTACCGGGGCCACATCATTACAAAAAAGTGGAGGGGGAGCACAGCCCCCCTTGCTTATCCTGTATAGGCCCTGGGGACCCCATTCCCAATGGCGGAAATACTTATTAACAGGGAAGGAGGGCAGAAACAGCTGCTGCCGCCGGGCAGGAGCATTGCTGGGTCCCCCGCAGCATCCAAGATGGGTGCAGGTGGGGAAGTGGAGGGGCTGCGGTTGCCCTGGGGCACCCCTGCCACCCCTAACATACTGTTTGGTGGGTGCCCAGGGTGGGCACTGAGGCCCCCATCCTAGAAAACTTATGGCCCGAGGGATGGGGTCACGGGGGCCACAATAGACTTGGGAAGGGAGGCTGTGTGCCCCCTCCTCTTTATAAAAAAAACCCCCCAGGGAATCAGGTCCCCAGGGTTCATGGTGACTACAGGAAGGGGAGTGCATGCTCCCCTTCACTTAACAAAAAAAGGAAGGCACCAGGGTATTGGGTCTCTGGGGTACATAGTGGCTTGAGAAGGAAGACCGCATGCCCCCTCCCCTCAAAATATATGTTTTGGGAATGACGTCCTCAGGGCCACAAAGGCCAGGGGAGGTGAGCCGCATGCCCTTCTCCCCTTATTATAAAAAGGCCCTGGGGATGGGGTCCCCGGGCTCACAAGATGGTCAGGGATGGGGGCCTCACATGCCCCTTCCTTTAAAAAACTAAAGGCCCCATGGGAAGGGGTTCCCAGGACCTGCAAATGCTTGGAAATGGGATCATGCACCCCCTCCCTTAATAAAAAGAATATGGCCGGGGGGGGGCACATGCCCCCATCTTTTTTGACAAATCAGCCCTTGGGGATGGACGCCATCCTGAGGGCAGCCAGGCACTGCAGCCAACCTCACATGGTGCACGTCCAAAAGCAGTGCAGTGTGGGGGAGCTGGTTGCCCATGGGGGGTTGACTGCAAGGCCTGGCTGCAAAGGCCTTGCCACTGGCCAGACCCTGCAGACAATCTCACTCTGCACACGGACAAAGGGCGTGCATGGTGGGGGGATTGGCTGCTTGCACTGGGGTGAACAGAGGACCTGACTGCAGACTGCGGCCATTCGCTATGGTGGGTTTCTTACCTGCTGGGTCTGAAGTTAATTTTCATTGGAAATTTCTGTCGTTGATACAGAAAAAACAGCTAAATAGAATTACACAAAATTTGGCAAAAAGTTATAATTCTACACAGAAAGTATGATTTTTTTGATTTGGTGTAAATCCATTCAGCTGTTTGAGAGATTTGTGTTTAAAGAGGTGCTCAGGGTGGCTATTAAGGGGTTAAGAATTTGGTATATCTGGCTGCTGGCCCTGCGTCCATGTGCTGTGGGTGTAGGGTGCACACGACAAGTTGGGTTCAGGCCCTGCCAGAGTCAGGTCATGTGCAGCTAGGGGTTAGGTGCCTGCAGCAGATTAATTGTCAGGCACAGCCGGATGCCAGACACGGTAGCCACCCTTCCACTGCACATGACCAAAGGTCATGCGCAATGGTGGGTTGGCTGCCCACAGAAGGGCTGTGCATAGCATCTGGTCAGAGGCCAGGCCCTGCTTTTAACCCCTCACTGTGCATAGCTGAAAGCCGTGCTCAGCAGGGAGTTGGCTGAATAAGAATTCACTGGAAAAAAAGGTTAAAGTGACTTTATAGTTAGGTATGGTAATAAGATCTTACCTTACGTTAAAAAAACTCAGAAATTCAGTGAAAAACAAATAATGGTTAAAGTGATGTTGTAGTTAGGTATGATAATATGATCTTAGATTCTGTTACAAAAAAAATAACACTGAAAAAACAAAGGTTAAATTGAGCTTATAATTTGTATTTTTTTTTCTATTCATTTTATTAGCATTTAAAGCAGGAGTCCAAGCAGAAACCGGGATATAAAGATACTGCAAATGGTAACATCATGTATGGTTGTACATCTTCCCATTGAAAGAGAGAAAAGGATGAGAATAGAGGAGAGAAGGCAACATAGCTTTAGAGGAATGGGATAAAAGAAGGGAAAAGAAAAAAGGAGGGAAAGTAAAGAGGAAGAGAAGGGGAGAAAGCCGATCTAAAGAATATATCACATTTGGGCATCCTGCATTACACATCTGGTAAAGAAGGAAAATAACAAACGGAATATCATAGTTGAATAGCTAGTACAAAAATCTGAAAACATGGGCGCTCATCTCCCTTAGACTAGTCCAGATACATTAGCAGAAGAAATAATGAGAGCAAATGGCATAGCCGTGAATGGAATGCGATGACATATGTAGTGCGATATAGACACGTACATGTAGGTTATATTAATCAGAATTAGGGTTCTGACTTCACGCAGGGGAGCATGCTGTGTTTATTTGTCCAGTTGCAAAGTCTTGTGTGCGGATATGTGTTAAGAAAGGTTCCCAAATGCCCTTGGGCCTGGATGGTGGGGCATTTGCTCCCAGTAAGAAGCCAGCTGTTCCTGAGAGTAGATCGTGTCATGTAACCATGATTCAATCTTGGGTGCTGGCTTCCGCCCCCAATGCATAGCGACTCAGCATTTTGCCAGCAGAAGTAGCATAGCCGCCAATAGACGGGATTCTGACGGGAGGTCTTGCACATAACCCAAGAGGCATTCCAATGGTGTGTGAGGTACTGGGTGAATCAGAACCTGTGTAAGAGCATGAATTATGGCCTGCCAGGATTTCCCAATCAGAGGACAGGTCCAAGCCAGTTGTAGGAAGGTGGCTCATGAGGCCATGCATCTCTTACAGTGTGCATCTAGTGTTATCTCCATCCATTGTAGTTGTGCTGGAGTGGGGTATACCTGTTGTACGAATTTAAAGTGGATTAGCCACAGTCTGTAGTTTGGGGAGAGGGCAGTCATTTGTGTGCAGAAGTATTTCCATTGTTCCTTTGTTATTGGGATGTCCAGATCATCTTCCCAGATTATGCAGGTGTTAGAGGTGCGGTTAGGAGCAGAGTCTTGCATGATATTGTACAGTCTGGTGATTAGTTTGCCGGGAGTGGGTGTGGTAATCATATGCTCAAGAGCATGTAACTGTAGCGGTGGTTCAGGGAAAGTGTCATGGAGTGTTCGGCATACGACTCACAGTTGTTGATATAGCATAGTGTCCAGCCCAGTAATGTTGGAGTCGTCGGTGGGGACAAAAGGAGGGATAAAATGGCCATCCGGGTGTAAATATGCAAAATGCTGCAAGTGTCTCTGATGTGCACGTGTTCTGGCATGGGTGGCTTGTAGTGCGGGGAGTATTGGGTTCAGAGCTAGCGGGATGAATGGGGCATATAGAACGGTAAGTTTGGCATGGCATCGCATACCCTCCAACGCCCAACGGAGGCATTACACTGTATCAACTATTTTTCGTGGAGGTTTATAGCACTGGTATTGTGCAGTGTTTAGTGGCCAGGGGGAAGCAGCGTCTGCTTCCACTGCTGTGTGGCGTTGAAAGTTTATCGGATAAAGCCAGTAATGTAGATATTGAGCTTGGGCACATAGTGCGTAAAGGTGCAAGTTGGGTGTGCCTAGGACCCCTTGATAGAAAGGGAGTGTAAGTATTTCCCACGCTATGCGGGGTTGCTTGCCAGCCCAAGCAAGGGATATGAGATTGGAGCGCAAGCGCTTGAAAAAGGAAACAGTCAGGGGGATGGGCATGTTACTGAAGAGATTAAGAAATTTGGGTAGTATTATCATTTTGGCTATCACCAGGCGTCCTGTTAAGGAGAGGCAGAGTCTGTTCCATGACGTAATTTTCTCTTTGAGCCAAGTCATGGCCCACTGAAAGTTTACCCTCCATAGTTCCTCAACGTCTCTACACCAGATTCCTAAATAGTGTACCGGCTCCCACGCCCATTGCAATGGAAATTCTGATGTCACGGGCGTAGAGGTATCTGTTAACGAAAACAGTGTGGATCTGGCTCACACTGGTCGGAGTATCCCCAAAACGTATGACCCCCCATTTAATGGGATCGAGATTAGATTTGGATTTGCGAATATCTGGAGCAATATCGTCCACGTACATAGATATAATGAGATTGTGCATGGTGCTGAAGCAGTCTTGCCACCAGCGGTTTTATGGCTATTGTGAATAGGATAGGCAATAGAGGGCAACCCTGACGAGTGCCTCTTGATACCAGGAATGGATTGAATAACATGCTGTTGAAGTGAAGTCTGCCCGATGGGTGTGTATACAGTGGTTGAATGAGGCAGACAAACTTGCCAGACAAACTTGGGGCTTAAGCCAAGACGAGGAAGAAGGAAGAATAAGTATGCCCACTCTAGTGGCATCAAGAAGAGCAAGCAAGCGTAGGAAGGCTATGTTCTATGCTAGGTTCTATACTGTGGATCAAGGGTATGCAGGTTGTGCGGAGTGAAACGCCCGGGGACGAAGTCGGATTGATCCGGGTGCACGATGTCGGGCAGGAGCAGGAGCAGGCGGTTCGCAAGTAATTTAGCGAGAATCTTGTTATCAACGTTGATCATAGATAATGGCCGATAGGAATCACAACGGTTAGCCGGTTTATTGGGTTTAAGAATGGTGACAATAACAGCCTCATGGAGCGATGGGGGAAGCTCACAGTAGAAAGTGAGGCCTCAAACATGGCCTGGAGGTGTGGTATCAGCAAGGGAGCAAATTCTTTGTAGAAGGAGGTAGTCAGGCCATCCAGGCCCAGTGGCTTGTCACTGTATAACCCACATGATCTCCTCCTCAGTGAAGGGGAGTCAAGGAACTACTGACGCAAGCTGTCAAGCCAGAGTAATTGTAACTTGTCCAAATAGATTTGAATCTCGGTCTTGCAAGTAGTGACAGTAGTGCTATAGAGGTTGGCATAGTATGATGTCATAGTGCGAAGTAGAGCTTCAGGTGCGGTGTGTCACTCCTGCTGCTTGTCGAGTAGTTCAATTACATATTCAGAGGCCCGAGGTCATTGCAGCATGCATACAAGTGTTCTCCTAGGGTGGTCCCCCTCGCCATATCTACACGCTGTAGCATCGCGGTCAAGGAAGCTGAGCTCCTGCGCTGCTTTGCCATTGTATTCCTTGTGTTTCATGAAATTGTGCCATAGCGGAAGAGGATTTAGACCCGCGGTAGTAAAATTCGGGCTTTCGAAGTCGACCCTCCAGTGTCGCCAGTTGCGTTCTGATTGCTTTAAGTACTCCCGCCTGCTTAGCGATGCACACTCCACAAATCACGGTTTTGAAGGCTTCCCACAGTACCGAAGGGGAAGAGATGGAGTCTTTGTTGTGTTAAAAAAACTCCAGGATGGCCGCATGCACTTTCGCATGAAAAACGGCACCATGAAAAGTGCCGGCCGGAGCAGCCACGTAAATGCGCGTAGTACAGTTAACGGAAATGCTAATTCGATAAGGACAGGAGCATGGTCTGATAAGGTTCTGGAGAAGTGGGATACCTCAGTTGTCAATGTGAGTGCATCGCATGAGATCAGCCGGTAGTCTAAACGTGACCATGTATTGGATGTGAAGCATGCACCCTCCATGGCTCACCCATGATGGTATCGCCAGGCATCTACAAGGGAATTGTCTCTCATAATGGCGTACAATTGTGCGGCTGTGGCAGGATGAGGTAGTCGCGACGTGCTAGAGCAGTCCAGTGCAGGGTCTAGTATGACGTTGAAATCTCCCCCCATATAATCGTGCCTGGCTCAATGTTGGCAATGCAGCGCCATACTGTCACGAAGAAGTCTGGACCATCATGGTTGGGACCATAAACTGATATGAGTGTCACTGGGCGTTGATGCAGGACGCCCGCTACGATTGTGAACCGACCGTCTATGTCATTTATAATGTGGGTGGAATGCCATTGAATGCTCCTGCGTAATAGGATGGCAGTCCAGCGTGCATAATTGGAGTAGAGTGCGGCATGTGTGTCTGAGCACCAGCCCACCTTTAGGCGAGAGACAGTTGAGGATATGAGGTGTATTTCTTGAAGAAAACATATGTCCACCCGGTGTCATGTTATATAGGCATGGACTTGCCTTGCTTTGCGCTTATTATTAAATCCCCTCACGTTCCAGGAGAGGCACCGAATTGTAGTGGTCATACTGATATGGGAACATAAATAGCAGCTGTGTGTATGGAATCTCTGATGTGTATTGCGATGTGAGGACTAGGTAGGGAAAAGTCCTGCTGAACAGCGCTTGAATAGTGTAGTGATTTAGCAGATATGTACAGGATGTTTGGCCCAAGTGAAGCTGTATTGTTAGAAGAAGAGATGCAAAAGATCTGCGGGAAGGAAAAGCAGTAATGAACAAATTCTAACCTTAACAAGGTGACCTACCCCCAACCACTTCCGCTCATGAACACAGCGGAATTCAGAATCCTATCACGCTCCCTAGCCCCGAGCCCTAGGTAACATCTTGTAGAGGAATCATCCCTGTAGGTGGAGTCCAGCCAGGCAAACTTCCCAATCTAGGCTAGACTGGGTGGCCGAAGGGGTAGGTGAACCCAGTAGGCAGTTCCTTGCGCATGTAAATGATGAAGTAGAAGCGCCCAGTGTGACAGAAAGGCCAGTGCCAGGAGGGCCCCTGGAGAGGGGACCTATCAGGCGCATCTCAGGTGCCATGAAGGGGTCTGCAGTTGGAGTCAATGTAATCAAAAGGGGTTGATCTATTCGATGTCATCCATATTTTCCTCCTCCCTGGTTGTGGCGATGTGCGCATCGATCCAGACTCCTTTGTTAAGGGTTTAGCAAACTTAAGAGCAGCCATTGGGTCTGTGAAGTGATGTGGTTTGCCACCGTGTGTGATGCATAATTTGGCAGGGTATAAAAGGGTGTAGGTGACACCAACTTTTTGCAGTAGTCGTTTGCCGGGTAGGAACTTTCTACGTGCCGCCTGCACAGAGGGTGTAAAGTCTGGGTCGAACAATAGCATATTTCCTTGGAAGTGTATGTTCTTTTGTTCTCGGGCTTAGCATAGCACCACATCCTGGTCCCTGTAACTGAGCAAACAGGCCACAATGGGTCTGGGGTTGGTCCCAGGAGGTGGCCTGGGTGCCAGTGTACAATGAGCTCTTTCCATAACAAATACAGAGGAGATACTTCCCCAAAGAGTTTGTGAAGCATGGTTTCCACGTAGTCTTCCATTCTCTCAATGTTTATGGACTCTGGAACGCCAATACTTTGGATAATATTGTGCCTAAATCTCGCCTCCAGGTCTTCGTTATTTGCTTTTTATGAGTTCCAGGATCTTATCCATGCAGAGGAGTTATTCACTAGATGTGGCGTGACCGTCCTCCGCCTCCAAGACCCTTGTTTCTGGGTTATCTATTCTGTCTTTGTTGACCCGCTCTTTCATTCAATCGAAGCAATTCGCCATAAGATCCAGCTTGGCATCGATGGCGCAGAGACTTGACTTCACATCAACTAGGATTTCTTTCAAATCTTCATCCCATCCTCTCGCACTGTTGTGTTGTCAGGTAGGTCATCCTGAGCTGGGTCTTGGCTGGAGTGCCCAACCTGCCTCCTGCCCTCAAAGGAGGGCTTCGATTGGCCTGTGTCTTGCTTCCCCATTGTCGAGGGTTGCGTTTAGGAGCCGACGGCGTCAAATAGGTGATAGATTTATCGAGGAAAGCTGATATTACCTAGGAAAAAGAACAATTGATGGACAGAATGCAGAACAATGTCATACATTCACCCCAGTACAGAGATCTGGGCCTAAATCTATAGTTTCTTTGCTCACCATGCCATTCCAGTTTGAACCCAGCCGTATGCAAATCAGTCTTGATCCTGTGCCTCATGTGAACAGTCCAGCCCGAACTGCCAGGCCAGGTCCTCCCTGGACTGGAAACAAGCATCCTAGGACCGGTTTCAGGGTTTCACCCCTCATCAGCCAGGATAGCTTGACTCCAGTGGCATGGAGAGCACGGGACCCACGTCTGGGCATACCCATCCCACTCGGGTGACAAATGCAAAAAGAACAATTGATGGACAGAATGCAGAACAATGTCATACATTCACCCCAGTACAGAGATCTGGGCCTAAATCCATTGTTTATTTGCTCACCATGCTATTCCAGTTTGAACCCAGCCATATGCAAATCAGTCTTGATCCTGTACCTCGTGGGAACAGTCCAGCCCGAACTGCCAGGCCAGGTCCTCCCTGGACTGTTCCCACAAGGAACAGGGTCAAGACTCATTTGCATATGGCTGGGTCCAAACTAGGGTGGTGTGGTGAGCAAATGAATGATGGATTTAACCCAGATCCTTGTGACTGGGAATGAATGTTTGCATTGTCCAGCATTCCGTCCATCAATTGTTTCTTTTGCAGAGATTACCTAGGAAGCAGCATCTGCAGGTAGAGAGGGGACCGGGCATGGATGCCCTCGACAAGCAATGGCACAGGTCCCTGCGGGGAGAGTATTCCCGGAATCCAAGACGTCACCAAGGGAAGGGCAGGTAGATTTGTTGCGGTCTGTGCTATGTCCGTAGAGGATCTCTTCAGTGGCAAGTGAACTCAGTAGGTAGACCTTAGAGCACCTGCTGATCGCTGGCTGTGTTGTGACCCCACCACACCCCAGGGAGATGATCAGGGCCTGAGGGCACAAGCAGGTCAGGCATCGCACAGAGAGAGAAGTATGGGAAGGAGCCCTCAAGTGACAGTATCCATTAGTGCAAGCAGGTAGTGAGGTGTCGGAGGTGCAGGTGAGTCCGCCAACACCAGGAGAGAAAGCCCCTCAATTAAAGCACACAAATCAAGGGGGGTCATATTGGCAGATCTCTATTGGCCCGGTGACCCAGAAGAGACATGAAGCCCTCAGGATTGCAAGGTCCCCATTTCGGGAGCAATGTCTACTGCACAATGTCACAGAGATCCCAGAGGCCAGTAGGGATCCAGAGGAGGCCCCACGCGTCCAGCGCTGCAGAGAGGGAGGCCGGTAAAAGCAGGCAAGTCACACAGGTGGGCCGGGGGAAGCAACAGGTCCAGCATCGCTCAGGAATGCCACATGGGGGGGACCAAAGCAGGGCGGCACCTGGCACGCTCATTCCTCGACCCGACATGCGTTTTTGCGGTGAGATTCACGGGCAGGCAGTGAGTCCCAGACGGGGCTCAAGCACACTCCTCCTGAGTCCGGACTCAGAGCCCCAGACTCACCACTACTGACCAGCCAGCCCAATCAAAGTTCTGCCACGGCTCTGTAGTTCAGTCCAGGCTGCCCTCACCTAGGGCTCTAAGGCGAAGTCACCCCGGCCCATGGTATTTCGGGCCGAAATCATCCACTGCGTGTCTCCCCAGCAGACAGACCAGGGTCAGCCAGCCACATGCAGTCAATCATGGTGGCCGCAGAGGAGGATCAGGCGATGTCGATGCAACGCCACACCTCAAGGCAAGCACTCTAGGTCCACTCCGTGCATTCGTCTCAAGCCGTGCACAAGTCCTGCTCCGGCGTGCCCCTCAAACAACACCCACAGAGCCCCCACCAAGGCAAACCAGTCCGGGTGATTCAGGGATGACAGGAATGGGCTTAGGTAGGGTAGATGCGCCTACGGAGAAATGATAAATGCCGGAGTATTAACTACGGCCGGAAGAGCCTTTCTAGTGAGCGCCCATCTTGCTGCTCGGCCAGGCTCTGCCCCAAGTGATGTTAGAATTAGTTGTTAAATGGCATCATTGATTACATCGCAGATGACATCTCAAATTACATCACTGATGAGCTCATGGATGACATCATCAAGTCATTGCTACAGCATCCTATATGTTTGTGGACTTGAACTAGTTCAACATACTGCACCTGGACCAATTATCTGTTCACCTTAATGGGTCTAAATTCTTAAAGACATGCCATGACCCTCAATTTTAAGTCAAGAGGCTGACATGAATGCATTCGGCACTGAAACAACACCTTCTGCTAAGCCCTATGGACAACACGTCATAGTTTGGTGAAATACACTACTTTCATTCCTCAGATGAGCTCAACCTTAGAGCAATGCTTTCAACCCCAGCGTAATTTACACCACCTCTAAGGGGGAGCACTTCTACATTATTCAATAATCTGCAATACCTCAAACTTTTCAGCAAAATGATGGAAATAAACATCCACACCTTATAGACATCATCTCTACATAGAATTTGTCTATAGCACTGTATTGAACCTATTTAAAATGGGTATGTGCCCAGATATCCATTGATGGATAATCTAGTATCAACAGAAGCGTTGGCTTTTTTGCAACAGGCTTTGGCTTTAAGTAACAACCTACTTTGAAACATGCTTATGCACATCCCACATCAGGATCCCTCATCTTTTACATTGCTTAACATGGAGAATTGCTTGCACCAGAGACTTGTTTGTAAACAGTGCACCATATTACTTTCAACATGCACAGCCACATTTACCTCTAGATTATGCTATTGCCAGTCTATGCACCGTCACGTGTGCACACATTAACTTAATGCTGTATATGAATATGGACTCTTTACTACCAACTTTCTTTTTTAAAAGATGTAAAGGTTTATCATGTGATGTGAATAGCAGTATCGTGGATGATGTCATCTGAGATGTCATCAGTGGTGTCATCTATGATGTGAATTGAGATATCATCAGTGATGACATCAATGCTGTCATTTAACACACCATGAGTGATGTAATATGTGAGGCCTTAAGCAGTGCATGATGGGAACACCAGTTATAGTTAGTTCACTAGAGTATAAATGGTGATTTTCAGTGGTTTTTACGTTTTAAACATAAGTTCTATTTTCATTTCACCACCTAACTATAATGTCACTTTAACCCTTGGTTTTTTGAATTAATGTTTTTTTTAAAGTAAGCTAAAATCTTATTAACTTGTCGAACTATAACAGCATTTTAACCTTTTTCATTAAATCTCTGTGTTTTTTTCTATCATATTAGAATTTCAGCAAACGTCCAATACCCTTGGGAAACCTGTGACCACTCTCCCCTGAGCATTGCCTTCAGACGTGCGCAGCTATGGTGTGGCCCGGTGCCCAATCCACTGTTTGCGGTCAACCTCACTATGCACTGCCTACAACTTTCACAATGGTAGTTGGCCTTAAGGTCTTATCTGTGACCAGACCCTTCTCATTTTTTAAAATTGTTTTTTGGTACTGCAATACCAGTGCCTGTACTGTGGAACCTGAATGGGGGCCTCGCTGGGTACAGCATTACTGGGTGGCACCATGGTTCCTGGGTTGACCACAGGTTCTGCCCTTTTCCCAACTCCCGGCGGGTGCCCAATTCTCAATGGGTGCCCAACCTCCGGCCAGGCACTTCCCCCACATACCAGGCTGGGTTGGGTGCAGGCTGTAGCCAACCCCCATATGGATGCCAAAACACATGCTGGATGGGACATTCAGTCTTGTGCAGAAGGGATTGTGTACAGGGCCTGGCCTCTTGCCAGGCTTTGCACCAATCCCCCATGCAAGCCCAAACACCACTGCTAGCCATACTGCAGTACCTCATTGGAGGCCTTGCTAAGTACTGAGGTACCGAGTACAGATATTTTGGCTCCTATGTTGGCCACAGGGTTCCTCTTGTGCCCTACCCACTGCATGCAGGTAATCACAATTGCACACAGCCTTTGGCCTGCACAATGGTGGTGTGCCACAGGGTCTTGTCTATGACCAGATGCTTCTCTTTTTTTTAAATACTGTAGTAACACAGGAAAGGGTTACCGGACACTGGAACCGCAGTTCCTGTGACCCAAAATACTTTTTGCTTTTAAATTTTGACTTAAGAGGAGGTCTCTTTAGGACCCCCACACGTGCTTCTGGGAGTCAGGGTGTGCCCATTCTACCTTTTTTTTTATGGTTTTTGATTTTGTTTCTCAGGACTCTGGGACCAAGTCCCGGTGTCCTGTAATGGCTACCACTACATATTCTCCATGTTGTGGCGAGCCAATCAGGATCGGCTCATCTACTTTGAATTGGGCAATTGGAGCATATCTGGACATCAACATTCCAGTTATCTCTAATGTTTTTACCAGCGTTAACCCTTTCATGCAAGGCAATAGAGAGAACGGTTATGGCCTATACTTGCCGCACTCTGTTTGTCCAATTATTCGAACAGTGCTCACTCTTCGGGCCAACCGCTACCAAAGCCCGCTATTAACAATGTTTCACATTTCCAGAGGTAGAATAGCACAGGAAACAATAGTGTCATCACAAGAGTCCCATAAACTTAGATAGTGAGGCATATATCCCACAATACTGGATAAAAATATCTTGTTAACATATGAGACAGCACAATTATTTCTTTTTATAAAGACCAAAACACTTGAAGTCCTTATTACTTTTCTTTTTATTCATATATTCTTGATTCATTATACAAAGGTAACATGAAATGTCCAAACAAAGACAGCCTACGCGTTTTGTCCAAAACACCCCGGGACTTCTTCAGGCCTGTTAAAAAACACACATAAAACAAGAATTAAAAAATAGTCAGTCTAACAATGTACATATCCATTGGACAACAGCATAGCAAAAAAACACGGCATTGTACACAATCAAGACATTATACAAACATAAATATGATCAACAATACATATCCTACACATACCATTTGGTGGACAAAAACTAACCCTGGGCGTAGTTTGCGTAGTAGCACTACGCGTAGCTACGCGAAGTACACTTTGAACTACACATAGCTACAAAAGTTGCGTAGTTGTGTGCTTGTCTGCACTGTGCAATAATTGCCAACGGCATCTTGCACAGTGCAAGTTAAGATAAAATAAGTATCTCTGTCTTTATATGCTAAAATGCATATAGTCATTTCACTAAAGTGATGATTTTGGGATCCTCCCCAACCTAGGAAGAGAACCAAACAGATGCCTTGAAAACAAAAAGCACATCTTGTTGAACGATTCGGTGGTGGTCCCATCCTCTTAGGACCACCCCAAGCACAGTTATTGGCAAAAATACAATCCCAACCAAAGGCCCTGCAAAGCATTATGGGACGAGATTAGCAGTGGGCAGTGAATATTATAGTATCCAATATCAAAATAATTCTACAAAGAGCTGCAGTTCAACTAGTCGTTACTAGATGTCCCTCAGGAGTCAAATGCAAAAGCATTGAAATTATTATTACATCAAGCTGCAGTTCCACTAGTCGTTACTAGATGTCCCTCACGAGTCAAATGCAAAAGCTTCATGAAAGGGTTTCAATGCTTTTGCATTTGACTCGTGAGGGACATCTAGTAACGACTAGTGGAACTGCAGCTTGATGTATTAATAATTTCAATGCTTTTGCATTTGACTCGTGAGGGACATCTAGTAACGACTAGTTGAACTGCAGCTCTTTGAAGAATTATTTTGATATTGGACACTATAATATTCACTGCCCACTGCTAATCTCGTCCCATAATGCTTTGCAGGGCCTTTGGTTGGGATTGTATTTTTGCCCATAACTGTGCCTGGGGTGGTCCTAGGAGGAAGGGACCACCACTGAATCGTTCAGCATTATATGCTCTTTGTGTTCAAGGCATCTGCTTGGTCCTCCCCCTAGGTTAGGGGGGACCCCAAAATCATCACCTCTCTCATTGCCTGATATTTTCATTGTCAAAGTTCACTTATGTGAATTGGTTATATGCTTTTTAGTATGTAAAATTGTTTTTTCAAAACATTTGTAGGTGTTGATGATTTTGCTGCTACGCTACGTCAATTAGCACAGTTTTTGCACTGTGCAATTTGCGTAGTGCGTAGTAGCACAAACTCTGCATGCTCTGTGAGCGGAGCGTAGTACTACGCCCAGGGTTAACAAAAACGAGACACATACAGTTTCTTATAGAAATTCAATGTACCCAATGTAAATGGACAGTATGCACAAACAAATAGAAAGATGTTTCCTTCACATTGTATTCATTATACCAATCATTTAAATTGCAACCCATTTTTGTCCCCACTAGGTCCTCTCACAACCAGGATCTTCCATGTGGAAATGTAACGAACAATCAATCTTTCAACGTTGTTTTCCATATTAAAGTGCTGCCTCATTTATATCAAAAATTATAAAGGGAGTAAGCTCAATACTATGCGTTCCTAATAGTCTGCTTGTTAATTCACCAAGAGTATACCCCACTCCAAATCCTACACAAGTCCATCAGACTTACCAATAATCATGTATGAAATTGTCCAATAAACCACTATACAAGAGAATTCTACTCTTGTGGGAGGGGGCGCGTCAATCCATCAGGGGTGTGTTCTAGTTAGTACTCTGTATGTCAAACAAATACAAGGGACGGAAGAAAAATTACATCAGCCAGTATGGCGCCGCACCGTGTAATGAATATAATGTTATTGAACACTAGCAAAAACGTTTTGGATAATACCCTTACCAGTAGACAACTATTCCCAGAAAATGTCGTTTACAATGTAGCCACTGAGTCTTGTCACAGCGTGTCCAAAAAGTCAGTTGCGCAATTCTTTCGAGTTTCAATTTCATTAAGTCAGCCTTTCCCGCAATCTACAGAAAAAGAGCAGTTTTCGCAATATATTAATGTCCCAAAATAACACTTCCCACAATTCTATAGAACAACTCAACACATGCTGGCAAAAGGCGCTCACCGTTCTCCCCGGAAGTCTCTAAAAATCACAAGTTTAATGTTTTTCGGGTTTCTACGACACAAAAGACCACCTCCTCAGGCGTCCACTGGCCCCTGGAAAAATGCCAGAAGACAGAAAGACGTCAGTTACTCTCACCATTCTATAAAACAGCTCCACAAATTTTGACAAAAAGTGCTCACCATTTTCCCTGAAAGACGCTAGGAAATTCTTTCTTTAAATTAAGGGTGGGCGGAATTTGCGGAATTGCGTTCCGCGAAATTCCGCGAAACAACAAAAAATCTCCACGAGCACGCGGAATTTCGCGTGCTCGAGGAGATTTTGCTGCGCCCCTTTATATCTGTAAGTGCTTCCTGTTGAGGTTTAATTTTTGTGACAGGAGCATCGTGCCAGCCCAGAATGAATCCTGCCCTGCATATTTATCCAAGAAGATGAGTCCGTTTTGTGCAATACCTCTACTCAGCTGGAGTACTTTCTACTGGCTAATCAGTAAGTGCTACCTCGTTGGGTAAATGTATAGTGCCTTTCCTACACTACACTACAGCTGCGTAAAGGACCTGAAGAATTTTCCCCAGTGACCTGTGTGTCTGTAACTTTGCCACCGTGCCGAAAGCACCGGGGTCCTTTGATTAAGCTGTCCATCATAGTGGGGAAAGGGCGGTAAGACGGTGCATACCACTAGTGTATGTGGGGCGAGGCCAAAAGGGCGGGGCTTCTAGGCCCGTTCACATGCCTCTTGTTTATAAAGGGTCAGAGCAGGATCTCAGCGGCAGACGAGGAGAAGGAACCTCCTGGTCACAGGAACTACACGAGGATTGCGCTCGAGAAAATCAAGGATGCAGAGACCTCCATCAAGGATTACAGCTAACTTTACAGGGTGGAAATGGAGAGAAGGCACATCTGCTTAACCACGCTCATGAATTCTACACGAGGATTGCGCTCGAGAAAATCAAGGATGCAAAGACCTCCATCAAGGATTACAGCTAGCTTTTCAGGGTGGCAATGGAGAGAAGGCACATCTGCTTAACCACGCTCACGAATTCTACACGAGGATTGCGCTCGAGAAAATCAAGGATGCAAAGACCTCCATCAAGGATTACAGCTAACTTTTCACGTTGGAAATGGAGAGAAGGCACATCTGCTTAACCACGCTCACGAATTCTGCACACCTACCCTGCATATTTATCCACGAAGATGCCACCGTTTTGTGCAATACCTCTACTCAGCTGGAGTACTTTCTACTGGCTAATCAGTAAGTGCTACCTCGTTGGGTAAATGTATAGTTTCTTTTGTTACACTACAGCTGTGTAAAGGACTTGAAGAATTTTCCCCAGTGACCTGTGTGTCTGTAACTTTGCCACCGCGCCGAAAGCACCGGTGTCCTTTGATTAAGCTGTCCATCATAGTGGGGAAAGGGCGGGAAGACGGTGCATACCACTAGTGTATGTGGGGCGAGGCCAAACGGGCGGGGCTTCTAGGCCCGTTCACATGCCTCTTGTTTATAAAGGGTCAGAGCAGGATCTCAGCGGCAGATGAGGAGAAGGAACCTCCTGGTCACAGGAACTACACGAGGATTGCGCTCGAGAAAATCAAGGGTGCAGAGACCTCCATCAAGGATTACAGCTAACTTTACAGGGTGGAAATGGAGAGAAGGCACATCTGCTTAACCACGCTCACGAATTCTACACGAGGATTGCGCTCGAGAAAATCAAGGATGCAAAGACCTCCATCAAGGATTACAGCTAGCTTTTCAGGGTGGCAATGGAGAGAAGGCACATCTGCTTAGCCACAACCTCGCTCACAGAATTTGAGCTTCAACTCGGGCACCTGCTTTATTTATACCCGAATTCCGTTCCGTTCGCGGATCGCGGAAGTTTTGACATTTCTGCGTTCCGCGCGGAACGCGGAAATGCCGAAATTTCGCAAGTTCCGCGAGCGGAATGGAATTTGCCGCCCAGGGTTACTTTAAATCCAGTCTTCTTCTGTGTTTCTTTCAAATTTGCCAAAGACCATCTATTAAGGCGTCCACTAACCTCTGGATAAATGCCAGAAGACAGACAGGTGTCAATTACCCACAGTTTACAAAATCACTCATATACGCACACATACTAGCGCATATAGTTTACACTACTGCCAGTCAACTTTAACTGCAGTGTCCCCCAGGGGTACAACACCATAGAGCCTGGTTCTTAATACTGTCCCAGAGAAGAGGCAGAAGAAACTAACAATAATACATGCCCAGTCAAATCAGCCAGACGTATAGACACCGCGATTTCCATTCCTACGCTACTAAACACGATTAACACACTACACTTAAATCGCCGGCAGCTTACCCGGTCAGAGCAGGAAAGGTCAATTCTTCTGAAACGCCTGAAACCGGTTTAACTTTACCGAGCTCCTTAAATAACCCACCATGGAAGGTGGTTGGTCTGTACTCGCTCCAAGCAACATTAAGAAAGGACCAATGTTCCAAACAAAAATAGTGTCGGCCATCTTGTAACGTGTTTGATCCTCCTCTATTGTAGCGTCGGGCCATCTTGTAACGTAAATTGCTCAAATTAGAGCTCTGAATTCTTAGTGAGTTAGGGCTCACACATTCATATTGACTTATATCGACTCAAATTAATAATCAATTTCAAAAATACAACATCGGTATTCCTCTAATTTATACTAGCGTAAGTTCATGAAATGATTATCAATACGATATTCACTAGAAATCTCAGTACTTAAAGAAAGACCAATGTTGTAACATGAGTGTAAACCTGTGTCCTCAATACTAAAAACGGACTAGTGCTACAAATCAGTGTATCGGCCATCTTGTAGAGTAAATTGCTCAAACTCGCTCATTACTGTTCTCCACACTAAGAAAGCAACCAATGTTACAAAAACACTGTGCCGGTCAGTGTACTCAACATTCTAAAAAGCCAGTGTTCTACTACAGAGTATCTCTCAACATGTAGAACGCATTATACAAATGAAACACAAACTGAAACCCGCGATGTCACACCAACTTCCATCAATATCTAAGGAAAAGAGCCAATGGCACACATAAAATATCGTCCATCAACCCCCCACATCAATCATATACTCGGGCAAGAGGATGCAAAAGCAGCAATTCCCATAACATTAGATCAGTCAGACTACAACACAGCTAACAGTGCAATTAAGGTAGGACCAACACCAGAAATAAGGCGTCGGCCATCCTCTTGCCCATGGGGCCTCCAGGTGGTCGGAATATGTCCACTTTGGGGGCGCTTTATTGATGATATCATAGTGATATGGACAGGAACCTTGACCCAAATGGAGGAACATTTCTTGTATTTGAATGACAGTGATCTTAATGTATATAAAAGATAATAGGATACAGAGTACAGTATTTAGAAAACCTACAGCTTGTAATAGTATCTTACAAGCGGACAGTGCTCCTCCCAAGACTACAATCAAAGCAATCCCCTTCGGAGAAATGCTACGAATTTAACGGAATTGTAGCGAAATGAGTGAATGTGAAAAGAACTTGGATAGCCTCACTGATCAACTGCCTTTACCGGGCTATGATGAGAGACTATTGAACAATGCAAGGAAAAGGGTGATTAACATCGATAGAAAAGAACTGCTGAAAGCTAAGGTGAGGGATAAAATGAGTAAACCATTGGCCTTAATTACCACCTATAACTCCTCTAGCAACCAAATTTGGCGCGTGCTCAAGAAACACTGGCATTTATTAGAGAGTGTTCCGGGCTTGGAGCCTCATGTTAATAAATACCCAAAAGTCACCTATAGAAGGGGCCATACTATTAAGGATATAGTGAGTCCCAGCTATACACGAGAAGTGAAAGAGATCGGTACATTGAATTGGTTACCACCTAAACCAAAGGGTTTCTTTACATGCAAAACGTGTAGCATGTGCCATTTGGGCATAAGCAAGACAACGAGATTTAAATTCAATGCCACATGTGAATATAGAATTGATAATTTCATTAATTGCCGCACGTCTTTTGTGATCTATGCCATTGTCTGTGCATGTGGAAAAGCGTACATAGGCAGCACTACGAGGGAATTAAGATTCAGAATTGCAGAACAGCTGCGAGCAGTAAAAAATAGGGACACCTCGTACCCGTTATCAGCGCATACATGTGATAGGGAAAAGGACTCTCCATTTGGATTTTATGGGATAGATGTGGTCAAGATGAATGTGACAGGTGGTGACAGGGAGCTCCTGCTAAGACAAAGGGAATCGAAATGGATTTCACGCTTACGTACTGTGGAGTTGGGCCTTAATGTAGAGCATGAATTTCATCATTTTCTATAGTTCACTTGTCTTTTGCTCCTACTAGAACGGTGAAGAGGGCTTCTATGGATATTTCTAACAGAAAGATAGGTTGACATGGACACTCATACTGGTGCATGAATCTGGACACCTTTGCTGAGATTTCTGCTTCTAGACTCTTTGAACCTTGCACAATTTGGGCCTTTCAGCTTTTTCCTTGAGTCTTGGTGAACAAAATCATGTGCCCGGGAACATGATGAATATAAACAACAGATGTTCTTAGGATATAGTGCCTTACACCTGTGCACAGATCGGCTTAAGAAATGTAAAAGCCTCTATTTTTTGTGCACTAATAGATTTGGTGTGGGAAATGTACATTATAGGATGGCCGACGCCTTATTTCTGGTGTTGGTCCTACCTTAATTGCACTGTTAGCTGTGTTGTAGTCTGACTGATCTAATGTTGTGGGAATTTCTGCTTTTGCATCCTCTTGCCCGAGTATTTGATTGATGTGGGGTTTGATGGCCGATATTTTATGTGTGCCATTGGCTCTTTTCCTCAGATATTGATGGAAGTTGGTGCGACATCGCGGGTTTCAGTTTGTGTTTCATTTGTATAATGCATTCTACATGTTGAGAGATACTCTGAAGTATAACACTGGCTTTTTAGAATGTTGAGTACACTGACCGGCACACTGTTTTTGTAACATTGGTTGCTTTCTTAGTGTGGAGAACAGTATGGAGCGAGTTTGAGAAATTTACTCTACAAGATGGCCGACACACTGATTTGTAACACTAGTCCGTTTTTAGCATTGAGGACACAGGTTGACACTCATGTTACAACATTGGTCTTTCTTTAAGTACTGAGATTCCTAGTGAATATCGTATTGTTAATCATTTCATGAACTTAAGCTAGTATAAATTAGAGGAATACCGATGTTGTGTTTTTTAAATTGATTATTAATTTCAGTCGATATAAGTCAATATGAATGTGTGAGCCCTAACTCACTGAGAATTCAGAGCTCTAATTTGAGCAATTTACGTTACAAGATGGCCGAAGCTACAATAGAGGAGGATCGAACAAGTTACAAGATGGCCAACGCTATTTTTGTTTGGAACATTGGTCCTTTCTTAATGTTGCTTGGAGCGAGTACAGACCAACCACCTTGCATGGTGGGATATTTAAGGAGCTCGGTAAAGTTAAACCGGTTTCAGGCGTTTCAGACGAATTGACCTTTCCTGCTCTGACCGGGTAAGCTGCTGGCGATTTAAGTGTAGTGTGTTAATCGTTTTTAGTAGTGGGAGACTGGAAATTGCGGTGTCTATACTACTGGCTGATTTGACTGGGCATGTATTATTGTTAGTTTCTTCTGCCTCTTCTCTGGGACAGTATTAAGAACCTGTCTCTGTGGTGTTGTACCCCTGGGGGACACTGCAGTTTAAGTTGACTGGCAGTAGTGTAAACTATATGCACTAACACGTGTGCGTATATGAGTGATTTTGTAAACTGTGGGTAATTGACACCTGTCTGTCTTCTGGCATTTTTCCAGAGGTTAGTGGATGCCTTAATAGGTGGTCTTTGGCAAATTTGAAAGAAACACGGAAGAAGACTGGATTTAAAGAAAGAATTTCCTAGCGTCTTTCAGGGAAAATGGTGAGCACTTTTTCCAAAATGCGTGGAGCTGTTTTATCGAACTGCGAGAGTAACTGACGTCTTTCTGTCTTCTGGCATTTTTACAGGGGCCAGTGTACGCCTGAGGATGTGGTCTTTTGTGTCGTAGAGGGTCCCTGAATATGAGGACCGACTGTAGGAAACCCGAAAAACATTAAACTTGTGATTTTTAGAGTCTTCCGGGGAGAACTGTGAGCGCCTTTTGCCAGCATGTGTTGAGTTGTTCTATAGAATTGTAGGAAGTGTTATTATGGGACATTAATATATTGCGAAAACTGCTCTTGATTCTGTAGATTGCGTGAAAGACTGACTTAATGAAATTGAAACTCGAAAGAATTGCGCAACTGACTTTTTTGGACACGCTGTGACAAGACTCAGTGGCTACATTGTAAACAACTTTTTCTGGAAATATTTGTCTACTGGCAAGGGCATTATCCAAAAGCTTTTGCTAGTGTTCAATAACATTATATTCATAACACGGTGCAGCGCCATACTGACTGATGTAATTTTTCTTCCGTCCCTTGTATTTGTTTGACATAGAGAGTACTAACTAGAACACGCCCTTGAGGGATTGACGCGCCCCCTCCGACAAGAGTAGAATTCTATTGTATAGAGGTTTATTGGACAATTTCATACACGATTATTGGTAAGTCTGATGGACTTGTGTAGGACTTGGAGTGGGGTATACTCTTGGTGAATTAACAAGCAGACTATTAGGAACTCATAGTATTGAGCTTACTCCCTTTATAATTTTTGATATAAATGAGGCAGCACTTTAATATGGAAAACAACGTTGAAAGATTGATTGTTCGTTACATTTCCACATGCAAGATCCTGGTTGTGAGAGGACCTAGTGGGGACAAAAATGGGTTGCAATTTAAATGATTGGTATAATGAATACAATGTGAAGGAAACTGCTTTCTATTTGTTTGTGGATACTGTCCATTTGTATTGGGTACATTGAATTTCTATAAGAAACTGTATGTGTCTCGTTTTTGTCCACTAAATGGTACGTGTAGGATATGTATTGTTGATCATATTTATGTTCGTATAATGTCTTGATTGTGTACAATGCCGTGCTTTTTGCTATGCTTTTGTCCAATGGATATGTACATTGTTAGACTGACTGTTTTAAAATTCGTGTTTTATGTGTGTTTTTTAACAGCCCCAAAGAAGTCCTGTGGTGTTTGGGACGAAACGCGTAGGCTGTGTTTGTTTAAACATTTCATGTTACCTTTGTATAATGAACCAAGAATATACGAATAAAAAGAAGAAGGAATAAGGACTTCAAGTGTTTTGGTCTTTATAAAAAGAAATAATTGTGTTGTCGTATATGTTAACAAGATATTGTTATCGAGTATTGTGGGATATATGCCTCACTATCTAAGTATATGGGACTCTTTTGATGACACTATTGTTTCCTGTGCTCCTCTACCTCTGGAAATGTGAAACTTTGTTAATATCGGGCTTTGGTAGCGGTTGGCCCGAAGAGTGAGCACTGTTCGAATTCTTGGACAAACAGAGTGCGGCGAGTATAGGCCATAACCGTTCTCTCTATTGTCTTGCATTGTAAACAGTGGTTCTGACAGCAACTGTTTCCATTTTTTAATATATGTAAACACTCAAATCATGACGTCCTTTGATGACAATAGGGAGGAATTAGCTAGAGCGTTATTTGGGAGTACCGCCACTCCATCTGCAACAACGAGTAACTTGAACACTAATGGTAATGAGGGTTTAAAACAAAAGTTTATGAAATTGGAGAAGTTGGAAAAACAAGAACTTTCAAAATGGTGAGACAGAATAACTGTGAAGAAATATTTGGAAAATAAAAATACCGCGAGGATTGCGTATCCTCACTTTTCCAAATGTTGACGATTTAGACAGTGATCTCCTCCAAGAATGGGAGGAAAACGTGTTCAATAGTTCGGCCATCATGATGAATATATTGATTAAACATGCGGAAAGAAAATCAGGAAAGTTGAGGGATGAGATAGTGCAATTGGAAAAGGAAATTTTGGAATTACATCTAAAAGAAGCGACTGACAAAAATTATGACATCTTGAAGGAACAAATTATTAAACATCAAAACATGATTAGAGACAGAAAGATGCGCAAGATCCAGAGGGATGATCGAGATTATAAAAATGGCAGGGTATATACCTTTGCAAAAAAATTTGATCAGGCAGTTACCTTGCAAAAACAAATTCAACAGGATAATCCTGTTAGATTGACTAGTGGAGACAGTAGTTCGGATGTCTCACCTGTAGAGGACTCTTCTGGCCCTTCGAGGCCTGTGTTTAATCCTTTAGGCTCCTCCAGTTTTTTAGAAGAGCTAAAACGATACAGAATGAGTGTCAAGCAGAACTCAAACTACACAAAACAAGGAGAGGTGGTAGAAGGGGCAAATCAAGAAAAACAGAGCAGAAAGCCGGAGTAAGAACACGGTTGCAAACAAAAGTGAAACAGAGGGTGGCATAAACACTGGTCTTGATGAAAGTAAAACTGTAAATTTGATTGTTAATTTGTCTGATTACAACTTTAATGAACATGAGATTAATGTTTTGAACAAAGGTTTGGGATTCTGTCCGACCAATATCTGTGACTTCTCAGAAGTACAAATAGACTTGTTCAAATTCATAAGAATGTTGAAATTGAAAAGTTTCTTTGCTCTGAATCCTGGTCAGGTTTATGATGTGAATAAAAGCATTGCACTATCTGACATGACCATCTCTGATGTTAAGAAAATACAGTGTCTACTATCTTTAAACGATGAGTGTGATATGGAAGAAGTGTTGAAAGAAATGCAGATACAACATGATTTATCTATTGATAGCGAACTGAAACCCAAGTCAAGATTTGTTCCCCAAAGCTCACAGTTTAGCGGGATCGAATTATTTCATAAACGAGTCATGCAGGATTTGTATGCATTAGAGGATAAGACTAACATCATGACCACAACAAGGCTGGGGAAAAAGAATCTAACTAAGAGAGAGTTCCAGGTATTGAACAAATTGAAATCAAACACTTCCCTTGTGATTCGAGAGGCTGACAAGGGGGGCAATGTGGTTGTGATGAATCGCACGCAATACCATGCGGAGGTGCTGAGACAGCTCACAGATTCCACATGCTACAGAAGGGTTGGTGCCAACCCCATTCCAGGAATTAAGATTCTGATCAATGAAAGACTGACACATTGGCATGAGTTATGTCTTTTGTCGGATCTCAAATATAAATACCTTAGAATAGAGAATCCCAGGTTTCCTTGGATATACATACTTCCAAAAATACACAAGGTAGCAGTGTTTCTACCGGGTCGGCCCATTATCTCGGGCATTGGGTCACCCACCGAAAGTATTTCGTAATTCCTGGATGTGTATTTGAAACCTTTGTTGTAAACTTACCCTCTTATGTGAGGGATACCACGGACATTTTACAAAAATTAGAGGATGTAGTTTGGGACCCAGATAGTATGATGTTTGTAACACTTGTTGTTGAGAGTCTTTATACCTGCATACAGAAGGACCTGGGACTTACTGCTTTAGACTCATTTCTATCAACTAGATGAGCGAACTTCTATGAGCATTCAGAGATGCTAAAAGAACTTGCCGACATTGTTCCTTAGAATAACTATTTTCTATATGAAGGGGACTGGTACCAGCAGTTACAAGGGACTGCCATGGGCTCCAGGTTTGCACCCCCTTATGCCAACCTTTTCATGGGTTGGTTTGAGAGGAGGCATGCCTGGGCCCGTGGGGCCTCAAGGTGGTCGGAATATGTCCACTTTTGGGGGCGCTTTATTGATGATATCATAGTGATATGGAAAGGAACCTTGACCCAAATGGAGGAAATTTCTTGTATTTGAATGGCAATGAGCTTAATGTTAAGTTCACTATGAACAGTCGAAAAACAGAGATAACCTTTTTGGATGTCCGCTTGTATATAAAAGATAATAGGATACAGAGTACACTATTTAGAAAACCTACAGCTTGTAATAGTATCTTACAAGCGGACAATGCTCATCCCAAGACTATAATCAAAGCAATCCCCTTTGGAGAAATGCTACGAATAAAACAGAATTGTAGCGAAATGATTGAATGTGAAAAGAACTTGGATAGCCTCACTGATAGACTGTCTTTACGGGGCTATGATGAGAGACTATTGAACAATGCAAGGAAAAGGGTGATTAACATTGATAGAAAAGAACTGCTGAAAGCTAAGGTGAGGGATAAAACGAGTAAACCATTGGCCTTAATTACCACCTATAACTCCTCTAGCAACCAAATTTGGCACGTGCTCAAGAAACACTGGCATTTATTAGAGAGTGTTCTGGGCTTGGAGCCTGTTGTTAATAAATACCCAAAAGTCACCTATAAAAGGGGCCATACTATTAAGGATATAGTGAGTCCCAGCTATACAAGAGAAGTGAGAGAGATCGGTACATTGAATTGGTTACCACCGAAACCAAAGGGTTTCTATACATGCAAAACGTGTAGCATGTGCCATTTGGGCATAAACAAGACAGCGAGATTTAAATTCAATGCCACATGTGAATATAGAATTGATAATTTCATTAATTGCCGCACTTCTTTGTGATCTATGCTATTATCTGTGCATGTGGAAAAGCGTACATAGGCAGCACTACGAGGGAATTAAGATTCAGAATTGCAGAACATCTGCGAGCAGTAAAAAATAGGGACACCTCGTATCCGTTTTCAGCGCATACATGTGATAGGGAAAAGGACTCTCCATTTGGATTTTATGGGATAGATGTGGTCAAGATGAATGTGAGAGGTGGTGACAGGGAGCTCCTGCTAAGACAAAGGGAATCGAAATGGATTTCAAGCTCACGTACTGTGGAGTTGGGCCTTAATGTAGAGCATGAATTTAATCATTTTCTATAGTTCACTTGTCTTTTGCTCCTACTAGAATGGTGAAGAGGACTTCTATGGATATTTCTAACAGAAAGATAGGTTGGCATGGACACTCATACTGGTGCATGAGTCTGGACACCTTTGCTGAGATTTCTGCTTCTAGACTCTTTGAACCTTGCACAATTTGGGCCTTTCAGCTTTTTCCTTGAGTCTTGGTGAACAAAATCATGTGCCCGGGAACATGATGAATATAAACAACAGATGTTCTTAGGATATAGTGCCTTACACCTGTGCACAGATCGGCTTAAGAAATTTAAAAGCCTCTATTTTTGTACATTTTGGTGTGGGAAATGTACATTATCGGATGGCCGACGCCTTATTTCTGGTGTTGGTCCTACCTTAATTGCACTTTTAGCTGTGTTGTAGTCTGACTAATCTAATGTTGTGGGAATTGCTGCTTTTGCATCCTCTTGCCTGAGTATATGATTGATGTGGGGGGTTGATGGCCGATATTTTATGTGTGCCATTGGCTCTTTTCCTCAGATATTGATGGAAGTTGGTGCAACATCGCGGGTTTCAGTTTGTGTTTCATTTGTATAATGCATTCTACATGTTGAGAGATACTCTGTAGTATAACACTGGCTTTTTAGAATGTTGAGTACACTGACCGGCACACTGTTTTTGTAACATTGGTTGCTTTCTTAGTGTGGAGAACAGTAATGACCGAGTTTGAGCAATTTACTCTACAAGATGGCCAACACAATGATTTGTAACACTAGTCCGTTTTTAGTATTGAGGACACAGGTTGACACTCATGTTACAACATTGGTCTTTCTTTAAGTACTGAGATTCCTAGTGAATATCGTATTGTTAATCATTTCATGAACTTATGCTAGTATAAATTAGAGGAATACCGATGTTGTATTTTTGAAATTGATTATTAATTTGAGTCGATATAAGTCAATATGAATGTGTGAGCCCTAACTCACTGAGAATTCAGAGCTCTAATTTGAGCAATTTATGTTACAAGATGGCCGACGCTACAATAGAGGAGGATCGAACACGTTACAATATGGCCGACGCTATTTTTGTTTGGAACATTGGTCCTTTCTTAATGTTGCTTGGAGTGAGTACAGACCAACCACCTTGCATGGTGGGATATTTAAGGAGCTTGGTAAAGATAAACCGATTTCAGGCGTTTCAGATGAATAGACCTTTCCTGCTCTGACAGGGTGAGCTGTTTGCGATTTAAGTGTAGTGTGTTAATGGTTTTTAGTAGCGTGGGACTGGAAATTGCGGTGTCTATACTACTGGCTGATTTGACTGGGCATGTATTATTGTTAGTTTCTTCTGCCTCTTCTCTGGGACAGTATTAAGAACCTCTCTCTGTGGTGTTGTACCCCTGGGGGACACTGCAGTTAAAGTTGACTGGCAGTAGTGTAAACTATGGGGCATATTCTCAAGGACTTATCGCCGAGTTAGCGGCACTTTATCGCAGCCAAAGTGGCGATAGATTTATCGCCCTATTCACAAGCTGGTGCTAACAGCCGATATCGCCAGTTTTGCTGCCATAGCAGCCGCAAAAAACATCGCCACGGATGACACTGGCAACTAATGCTAATGAGATGCAGAGTAGGCGTTCCCGTGCAAAAACCCGCGACAACACCACTTCGCAACATTCTCAACGACCAGCCAGATCGGCGATAAGATCACAAAACATGCGATAAGGCGCGTTAGTAGCATGGAATTAACACCTGCTCTTTCCTGGTATTAAGTCGGACAATAACCTGCACCAGAAATGGGAGCCCAGCCCACAGCCACACCAGAAGAACAACAGATGCCATGGAGCTACTGATCATGCAGCCGGACACCCAAGAGGGCCACAACACCCACTGCCACCCCCCCCAGTACCCTCACCGGGGCCCTACCCCGGACAAATATATTTTACATCAACTTTACGAAATCATGAACAAAACAATTCACCTGATGTCGCACAAGTACAACAATTAATATTCATGTGTGGTCAGAAAAAGGAGAATCATTCATTCATCTTTGAATTTCCAAACAAATTATTTTATTCAAATTTAACTCAAAACAACTATTCTGAAGAGTCATGGTGGGTCTTCTCTGGACAATCTGTAAGACACAGCCTGCAAGACAAAATTCAAGATAAGAAGGTGTGTCATGTGCTCATCAAAGGACAGAGAGAGAGAGAAAGAAAGGGAGAGAGAGAGAGAGAGTGAAAGAGAGGGAGAGAGAGAGAGAGAGAAATGGGGAGAGAGGGAGAAGGAGAGAGAGAGTAACAGAGGAAGAGAGAGAGACAGTGAAAGGAAGAGAGGGAGAGGGAGAGAGAGTGCCGACACTGCGGACCCAGGCCTCACTGCTCACCTGCTGCCACCGGTGTGTCTCCAACCACGTGCCGGTATACACTGCAGTCCACCAGGTCCCTTATCTGAAACAGAGTCCAGATTTATGAATGGCAGAGTTCATATCATTGCACACGCCATCATCGCTTGGCCGCCCCTGTGCACACAGGCTGCTGCACCCCAGCCCCTCCCGCCGCCCAGCGGTGTTTGCCCGCCCCAGCGCACCCAGGCCTCACTGCTCACCTTCCGCCACCAGCGTGTCTCCAAGAGGGCCAACCACGTGCCGGTGCAAGCTCCAAGCCCGGGGCCCGCGACCTTGACAGCCTCCACATCATGCAGCCCCGCGGGCCACCAGGTCACACACGTGATTCTGGGTCTTGATTTCGCAATGGCAGAGATCATATCAGTGCACACGGCATCATCTCAGGCTGCACACCCGCTCAGCTCTATAGGTGCCACTAACTCTGTGAACCGCGAGGCAACACCACGTGGCGGTAGGCCCATGCTGCCCGCTGGCTCAGGCCTACACTGCGGTCCAGCAGGGCTCACACAAATCCTTACCAGTCCGGACCGCCAGGATGGCGCATCATCGCAGGCTGCACACCCGCTCAGCACCTAAGGTGCCTGTCAGGGACTGTCCGGGACTATGTGGGGAACACAGTCAGGGACTTGGGCAAGGACTGGGAACTGGGTAGAAAATGTACATAGAAAGAGGAGTACAGCGCTGCCCAGGATCATACAGGGAGTCAGAGGAGAAAAAGGGATCCAAAGGGGAAGCCTGTACAAGTGAACAAGCTGGGTAAGACTCAGAAAGGAAGGGCACTCACGAGGCAATTTAGCATTCAGAATAACTACACCCAGGACGAATGTGCAAGACATATATATGAAACAACATTAACAATAAAGGGGAGTGTGGGGTAAAGCACTCAGGAGCTCCACACGGTAAGACTGAAGCGCAGTAAGTTCCTCACCCACAATTGCTGTTACAGACACTGACTGAAAATACCCACATATAGGATATGTATGCAAAGGCAGGGTCTGTGGAGCTTATACCTATGGTGATGTTATAACAGTAACTCAAAGACAATACTCACAATGAACAAGAAGCACCACCTAGGTAGTCAGCTGTGCCCATGGATCCTGGCGATCAAACAGGAACACGCACGGCAGTAACAGCAAAGGGGTAGAACTAAACACAAGCACAATAGACAAGGAGCTAGCAAGGAGGAGTGCTTAACAGGAAAGGAAGGAAATCACATGGCACACTTGGCAGAAAGCAGGTAACAAACATACAAGGTAACAGAAGCAAGACAGCAGAAATAGAAAGACAGCAAACTAGAACTGGAACCAAGGAAATGGGAAGAAAGGCAGGGACTGGAAAAGGATATACAGAAGGGGAGGCTACAAGGGTATACTAGAATAGTGCAGGTTCAGGAATCAAGAAAACAAAGTAGCATAGAAGGCAGTGCTGGGGCAGGAACAAGAATTGAACTAAGGCTCAGAAGTCAAAGTAGCCCTGCAGGTAGTGCTAATTCAGGCACAAGGAATAACTATAGCTCAGGAATCAAGGTAGCACTGCAGGCAGTACTGGTTCAGGCACAAGGAATAGCTATAGCTCAGGAACTCAGGAAACAAGGTAGCACTGCAGGCAGTGCTAATTCAGGCACAAGGAATAGCTATAGCTCAGGAATCAAGGAACAAAGATTAACTATAGCTCAGGAATCAAGGAATATCAAAAGCTCAAGAAACACTGGAAACAAGGATTGGCTTCACCGGTATACAGCTACAATGACCAACACTGGGCTGAAGGGAGCTGGGGCTTAAAAGAGCTCACAGTAATCACATGCATCAGGTGTGAGTAGGCTAGCAGCAGCCAGCCACAGGTGAACTGAATACCTCCACCCATCCTTGGCCTGCAGGGGTGGAGACAAAGCAGCGAGCAGGGGATTATAGGTAATGGAGTTTCCAGCATGAGCAGACTGGCTTCCACAAAACCCGGCATGGATTGGGAATGGATGTCAATTCCTAAATGATGTCCAAATGCCTGGAAGTCAGGATATGCATACAGGGGAGTATCTGGAAGCATATTATAATACTGGAAAGCCCCACAATTTGGCCCCCTGGTGGTGGGAACGAGAGCACAGGGAGTGAATCGTGACAGTGCCCCTACCTCAGTGCACCGAAAGTCACCATCCCGTGGCGGTAGGCCCGTGCCGGCCGCAGTGTTTCCGTTGCCACCAACTCTGTGCAACGCAAGTCATGGACCCTTTCTGATTGAGTCTCGTGATATGCCAGGCGGACGCAGCCATGTCACCTCCGGCAGTGGGGAAGAACTGGGACACGTAGCGTCGTCGTCCCCCCCTTTATATGTAAGCCGAGTGGGCTGGGTCGGCGTACGCCAGGCCAGCGTAGGGGTGTGAATAATTATCCCTGGGCTCTGGGCGTGGTTCATTTCTGGGCTGGACAGGAAACCAACTGATGTGTGTGTCTCTGTTGCAGTGTCTGCGCCACACGGCCCGCAATCGACAATGTTGCAATGTTGCATGCACCCGGAGGGCGGCCGGGCACGAAGGGATTGTACAAGGAGTGCAAGGCCGCTCGGGCTCTTGGCTCATGCATGCCAACTGTTGTGTGTGTATCGCTATTGGTGCACCATAAGCCTAAGGCCTAGCCTCAATTGCAGCGCGAAAGCCACATCACATTTCCAGAATGCAAGCAGTAGTCAGACTACCATTAGGGATGAAAGCTCCTTTGTCTCAATACATAAGGCGGAAGGACATCTGCACCTCCGACCTTGGTCTTGCATGCGGCAGGCACCCCTGAGAGAGATACCATAGCAGATGATGACGACTCCCACACTACGCACAGCGCTAATGAAAGACCAACATAGCCACACCCCACACACAGAAGTTCTTGCTCGAGGTACTCTTGCATGGAATGCCCTTGACACTTACGTACACAACAACCCATACGTCCAAACGTTGCACACACATACGACTCATTGCTCCGAGCTGTGGCATATCATCCACATAACTGCCGCAGGTCAGAAGAGTGGCGGTTCTACGAGAGCCACCAATGCAATGGCAGAACATCCCGGGCGCATGCACAACGCCTGTCACGTGGAACTGTACCGTGACCGAATGCTGCCTGTTAGTGTCTGATGCATTGGTCTGCATGTTGTGGCCCTTGTCTTGCCCGTACTGACACGCACATGGCAATAAAGTCTACGCAACTTCACTAGTGTTCAACTGTGATGAGTGTTGATTAGAATGACAAATCGTGTGCCTCAATGAGCATTGTCCGTACACAGGGAGGGACTGACTGACGCATTTCACTTAGGGGTGAGTCCCTATTGCCAGCTCCACCTCTGTGAGACAGACATAGTGGTTGGGATAGTTGCTGATAGACCTGTGCTCTTACGTGTCTTCAGCAATGTGAGTATGGTGTCCATATTCTTGCCATGTGGATCAATGTGATCCATCACTACAGGCTGTGTCCACCCAGTTGAGTGTGAGTAGATATGCGAAGAGATGTTCTGTTGTCAAATGTGATGGGGGACACTACTTTAGGCCTGCCAACGACTTTGACATTTCATACCCAGCCCTATTTCTAACATTGCGTGGGGCAAAGTTGAGGAATTGCGCGATTGTTGTTTCAGAGCAATGAGGCCACAGCTAGTGCACACATTCCCAGTCATCTCACTTCCTATGTGTGTCACGGTCAAACATGCGCATTGCTTTCATTTCCCAGGGTGTACCTTTTTGGGCAATCAATGTCCTTACATTCATCCATACTTTCATACTTGATCGATTATGGACATGACACATTTGTGTGAATTTGAATGATTTATTCACATTCGGTGGAGTGTCGGAACTGGAGCAGTACATGGCCATGCAAACCCCACATTACATTGTAGCCCAGTGGAGGGCCAGCCAGAGTCATTTAGGGATTGACAAGTACATCGGAAGAGGAAGAGTGCAGTCCGCAGTCTGATTGCTGTGTCATTGGTAAGTAAACAAAATATGGCAGTCCATGTCGAGGTCCAAGGTGAGTGACGCAGAGTGTCTCGGGGGACAGTGGGAGGTGTTGTTACAGGGCATGATGCAGAGGGCAGAACCAAGCTGAAACAGGGCATATGGCGGAGAAGAATGCTACTGGCTCCTTCTTACTACAAAGGTGGAATCACCCGCATCTTTGTCCTCTATGTCATCTGTCTGACATGTGGGTGCTGATGTTTGGTCTGCAGCACTGTGTGCCACTGACACATCAGGGGCCGGAGATGTGTGTGTAGTGTAGAAGTACCAGCAGCATTCATCAGCGACTGCCTTAGTGGCAGCAATGTGATGATGAGGATCTGCAGGGCATGGAAGATCCCAACAACTTTTCGCTGGTGTGCATCCGTGGCAGCCATTCTTTCCGCATGCATCCGCTCCATGTTCTCCATTATCCTCAGCATCTGTGCCAACTCTCGGCTGACATCGCTGAGGCCACTCTGACTAGACAGTTGTTCTCCTCTCAAAGTCATGACTCCAGCGATGTCGGGCATGGATTGTTGGACATCATGGAGCGAACTGTGGGTGTCCGTTAGGAAGTGTAAGTGGTCCCTGATGGGACTTAGACACCCACGTATGTCATCTAGCTTGGCTGCCATGAGGTCGAACCCCACCCGCACCTGTTCAGCCACCTCCTTCTGGCAGTCTAACACATGGCCTTGGAATGCGATGTGTTCTTTGGTGAGGTGCTGGGAGCCAGCCGTGGTGGTGGGTGCTTCCTGCTGTGTGGTCTGTGCAGGGGGTGGGGTCTCCTCGATGCAGCTGGGCTGCCCTGCTCCTGGGGGTGGGTTGCTGTAGCTGTCCATGAGCTGTTGTAGGGCGTCGGTGTCGAAGGTGTGGAGGTTCTCTTCATCATCACTGATGAGTTGTCTGGTCTGCTCTGCTCTGCAGGAGGTGTTGATTGCCCCTCTGCAATGTGAAGGGGAGATGCATTTTAACATTGTGTTGACATGTATGTTGACGCATTGTTCAAGTTTACATACAGACTGAATGACAATGTACATTGTGACTGTTTGGGAGGAGCTGACTATTTGATGCGGGACAGTGGACATTTGAACTACATCACGGATGTGAAGTTGTACACATACATTATCATCTCACAGTTTCCTGCTATGCCAGATGTGATTGGCCAGTTTCTACGCACAAGCGGAACCAGTTGTGTCCTCTGTTCTGTAGTGAGAGTGTTGCACTCTGTACCACATTGTCGTCAATGATGATGTGCTGTTATTGCTATGTGTGTGTGCTGCATTGTGGGAGAGTCGCCCCTGCAGCTGTGATTTTGCTGCCCCTTATCCCTTTGAGGCGGTGTGCCTTTGACTTCTGTGCTTCTACAGTGCTGAGATGTTGCAGACTTGACTAATTTTGGCTCTAGTTTGGATTTTGGACTCTTGGGCATGGTTTATCCGCAGATGTGTTGTTGACGTCAGGGGTTGTTTGTGCACGTGGATGTGTCAGAGTGTGACCTGCTCCTTTACAGATGTGTTCCACACTCAGCCATCTCAGTGTCGTGGCATGCACCATGTCATGATAATTGGACTGCAACCAAGCTGTTCGTCATGCAGTGTCACTTGCATTGTCAGTGTGGCTCACAGACACGCAGCTTTGCTGGTTTTGACACATGTGCATGGGTTGGTTGTGAGATTGGTGCTGTGTGGGGAGGGACCCCTTTGTGCCCATAGTGGACGGGGGCCTACTTGCTGTTTGTATGTGTGCTGCAGTGTGCCAAGGGGATCAGGGACATGATCCAGAGTCATTGTGGGTGTGCAGTGTGCTCTACTTAATTGTGCATGTGTGCCATTGTGCCCATCTCCCCCCGTCCCCCCAGTCCCTGTTCGGTACTCACCCTGGTGCTGTTGTGCCAGGTCATGTCGAGCAGTGTCCGGACCCCCAACTTCTGCCACCGTCTCCCACTGATGACTGTGGCCACCATTTCCTCCATTTCATCCAGCTCCTGGTGTTCCACTGGACTACCACCTCCAGTCTGCATTGCTGCCTGATGGTTGTCAGTGAGTTTCTTCTTGGTTTTGCGCTTCGCATCATTCCAGCGCCTCTTGACCTCTCCAATTGTCCTCCTCCTCACTCCGACTGCATTCACCTTGTCCAGGATGGACTGCCATATTGCATTTTTATTTGCCAATGACACGTTGGAGGTGACGAACAGTTGTTGGTGGTGTTCTATCACCTCCGTGATGATGATCCTGTTTTCCTGCGGACTGAAACTCGCCCTCCTTGTCTTCTTCTCCTTGCCTTCCGTGACCCCGAGGTCCCAGGCTGGTCATCCTGGGGGCTTGTGGGGTTCTGGTCGTCCTCTGTACTTGCTCCGGCTTCCTCCATGGTGCTACGCAGTTTGAATTATTTTGTTTGTGTTTTTCGGTGCTTTTATAGTGCATTTTCCTGCATGACGCGTGGGAATTGCAGGCCTGTCGCTGGTTATTGCTGATTTTTTTATCGCGGTTGTCCACATCGCAACTTTTTTCACGTTCGTGTTTCGCGTTTTTTTGCCGTCACGGTAATTTTATCGCAGTCATTTGACGCGTTAGCGTGAGACTATCGCATGGTACCGCCATGTTGATAATACAACGTTAACACGGCGTTATTTTCCCGCGATAGACTAATTAAGCTAATTTTGCGATAATTATCACACGTTCTTGAGAATATCCCCCTATATGCGCTAATATGTGTGCGTATATGAGTGATTTTGTAAACTATGGGTAATTGACACCTGTCTGTCTTCTGGCATTTTTCCAGAGGTTAGTGGACGCCTTAATAGGTGGTCTTTGGCAAATTTGAAAGCAACATGGAAGAAGACTGGATTTAAAGAAAGAATTTCCTAGCGTCTTTCAGGGAAAATGGTGAGCACTTTTTGTCAAAATGCATGGAGCTGTTTTATAGAGCTGTGAGAGTAACTGTCGTCTTTCTGTCTTCTGGAATTTTTCCAGGGGACAGTGGACCCCTGAGGAGGTGGTCTTTTATTTCGTAGAGGGCCCCTGAATTTGAGGACCGACTGTAGGAATCCCGAAAATCATTAAACTTGTGATTTTTAGAGTCTTCCGGGAGAACGGTGTGCGCCTTTTGCCAGCATGTGTTGAGTTGTTCTATAGAATTGTGGGAAGTGTTATTTTGGGACATTAATATATTGCGAAAACTGTTCTTTATTCTGTAGATTGCGGGAAAGGCTGACTTAATGAAATTGAAACTCGAAAGAATTGCGCAACTGACTTTTTTGGACATGCTGTGACAAGACTGAGTGGCTACATTGTAAACGACTTTTTCTGGGAATATATGTCTACTGGTAAGGGTATTATCCAAAAGTTTTTGCTAGTGTTCAATAACATTATATTCATAACACGGTGCGGCACCATACTGACTGATGTAATTTTTCTTCCGTCACTTCTATTTGTTTGACATAGAGAGTACTAACTAGAACACGCCCTTGAGGGATTGACGTGCCCCCTCCGACAAGAGTAGAATTCTCTTGTATAGAGGTTTATTGGACAATTTCATACACGATTATTGGTAAGTCTGATGGACTTGTGTAGGACTTGGAGTGGGGTATACTCTTGGTGAATTAACAAGCAGACTATTAGGAACGCATAGTATTGAGCTTACTCCCTTTATAATTTTTGATATAAATGAGGCAGCACTTTAATATGGAAAACAACGTTGAAAGATGGATTGTTCGTTACATTTCCACATGCAAGATCCTGGTTGGGAGAGGACCTAGTGGGGACAAAAATGGGTTGCAATTTAAATGATTGGTATAATGAATACAATGTGAAGGAAACTGCTTTCTATTTGTTTGTGCATACTGTCCATTTGTATTGGGTACATTGAATTTCGATAAGAAACTGTATGTGTCTCGTTTTTGTCCACTAAATGGTACGTGTAGGATATGTATTGTTGATCATATTTATGTTCGTATAATGTCTTGATTGTGCACAATGCCGTGCTTTTTGCTATGCTTTTGTCCAATGGATATGTACATTGTTAGACTGACTGTTTTAAAATTCGTGTTTTATGTGTGTTTTTTAACAGCCCTGAAGAAGTCCTGTGGTGTTTGGGACGAAACGCGTAGGCTGTGTTTGTTTGGACATTTCATGTTACCTTTGTATAATGAATCAAGAATATACGAATAAAAAGAAGAAGGAATAAGGACTTCAAGTGTTTTGGTCTTTATAAAAAGAAATAATTGTGTTGTCTCATATGTTAACAAGATATTTTTATCCAGTATTGTGGGATATATGCCTCACTATCTAAGTATATGGGACTCTTCTGATGACACTATTGTTTCCTTTGCTCCTCTACCTCTGGAAATGAGAAACTTTGTTAACCCTTTCATGCCCACCCCAGGAAACTGTTTAAATGCTAATTTCTTATAACAGTCTGAATGGATTTATACCAAATAACAAAAAGCATGCTTGCTGAGGAAAATTCTAACATTTTGCCAAATTTGGTGTCATTTCATTCAGCCATTTTATTGTGTGTTGGAGAGCAAACTTTCCCATGTGAATTAACATAGTATATAGCAATTTTTGGTCCCCCTCCCTTCTTCTTGGCCCCCGGTTGACAGATTGGCACAAAACTTTCCATAAAAAAGCTGAAGTGGATGAGCTTTTTTTTGAGAAAATGTCGTGAAGATTCGTCGAACATCACCAGAGTTATTAAAGAATCTAAAAATGCCTTTTTTATGGAAATTCTGACCTAACCATAATAAAATGGTGGCGACTGATATATACGCGCTATATTGCCATTTCAAAATGCCGCAATAAAATTTCTTTGGGTAGCATGAGCTAACATTTACTTATTTAGAAACTAGCATTTAATGTCTCATTCTTATGCTTATTGAAATCTAAAATGAATTATGATTGGTTCTCAAACGAATGCACCACTTTTGTGGTATCTGTATTAAGTATTTTAATCTTTAATTGATTACAGTTTTCTATTATTTTGTGTGGGATATGAATATAAATGTTTCATTAGCAATGTGTTTCAGCAAAAAGTATATTTACTATTTTGTGAACTAGATGGCAGGTGATGATTTTAAAAAACCTGCATTGTCTTACTGTTGAAAAATAATGATGGATGCAGATATATATAAATAGATAGCTAAACCATTAATTACAAGGACAGTAATGGGGCCAGTGCAAGTGGTGCATGCCAGGAACAGTGTAAGAAAAAGCACAAACTACCACAGCATGTTGTGGATGGGCAGTACACGACATGGTCCCTTTGAATTTCTAGACTGAAAATAAAAAGGGACTTGCAGAGTATGCAGCTCAGCATGGCATGGTTTAAGATAACACTACAGGGGCCAGAGAGGCACTTGCCAGCCAAAAAAACGTACGAGGGAAAATTAGGCAGAGAAACGGGGTTGTATATGCCCTGTCCTCTAAAAGGGAAAGGAAATGTGGCATTTGCATCTTTGTTGTGTTATTTTGCATCAAGGAGGCTTCCCATTCTGAAATTTCTCATTAAAGAAGTTCTCATGCTTACATATATTCAAGAGAGACTTTCTTCAAAGAGCATGGTAGAAAGACTGATGTATTTGTATCTTGACGCATGACACGTGGCAGCCCTGAACGTGATATTTTTTACCCACATACGCCTAACTGTTCAAAAACTGTTGTTTATTTTTCATTTGCTGATCTATTCAATGACCTCACAATACATTCTCAAAAGTGTGTGGGTTTGCACTTACTGGACATATACGGCAGTTACATTTGTGGCAGTCTCCATGGATGTAATTTAGGGGTAGCCAGAGGTTCTAGCTGTTATTTCTAGTTTGCCCTTCGGGTGCCCTTGGCACTGCGCTTCTTTCCCTGATCTCGGGGAGCATGAAGTCTGCCGCCGGGACAATATAATAGAGCACTCCTTACCCTTACTAGTCCTTCAGCAGCAAACTGGAGGCTGTTGGGTTGCACAGGTGGAACAAAGGGCCAACTCTGTGATATGTATGGAGGGCAAAGTGTCTAGAGCTGGCCTTCCTGAAATTATTAGCAGGAACTTTTTTCCTTCCACTTGGATAAAGTCTGCAGCTTTCTAATTCTTCCCCACTATTCAAAATTGAAGATTGGAATTGAGAAGAACTGAAGGATTCAGGCTGAAGAAAACTTCAGCTTCTTAGTCGAAAATATCCAAAGACACCTAAAACGTCTAAGAATCCCAGGCTGATAAAAACTGAAGAAACTTGGAGAAGTAAAGACTGAAGAAGCACGAGTACTAGAAACATTCTGGAGTGAGCAACAAGCAGAGAGCTTGCCAGGCTTCTTGTAAATGAGTGTAAGTTCATTCACCTGGAATAGAAATTAGGAAAAAATTGGAAATGATTTCCCTTCATGATGGATTCAGGGAATTGTGTATTCCTCAATGAAGGCATGGATTAATAGAAAAATATAAGGAAAAGGATCAGCATACACTGGCAAATTGAACATCATGTTCTCGACCACCACCAGCGCGCCAAGTGGAGTGAGCATGTGGCAGGGAACTGGGCCCAGCTGTCCAGGGTGTTCAGAATGGCTCCAGCCAAACACATAAAAACCAAAGTCAGAAAATGACTGCATGGATGCTGATGTAGTTGCAGAACCTGGTGCTACTCTAGTTGGGACGGAAAGGCATCAGAGGCCAAAATAGAAGTTGAAACATGCCTGACAGCATAAATCTTTTTCCAGTGAGAAGTGGCACTTGCCCCCCCACTCAAGGATGACTAGGGTCACCTGTATTATTATGAACAAAACATTGTATCAGACCTGGAGCAAAGACATGAGAAACAGGTTCCCATGATCTCTATGAAGGAAGATTCTGGTTGCAATCTATTAAAAATTTAAGAATACCTCTATGAATGTGAGAATCACATATGCTATCAACTTCTTACTCTTCTTGACCATCAATCATTTAAGAGGTGGAATTCTTCTTCTATTTCTCAGACCCTTAACAGTAATATTAGGCTTTAGGCAAGATACATAAAATGAAGAATGCACTTTCCGAGGGTTTGGTGTGAAACTGTTTTTGGAGTTTATATTTTGTGCATCAGTAATGACGATTAATATGACTTTTTACACATGATCTTATAGATATAGAGTGAATTATCATAATTACAATTGAAACGAAGTTCCTATGATGTATAGAAATGTGTCTACTAATGTGTTTTAGTTATGCCACATCTTCTATGCAAAACACCATTCAAACCAAGATGGATGCCATCTGTGTCACTCACTCCTGTTTTCCCACCTGCACACATTCCCTCCCCGCAGGGTCTGCAGAGCACAGTCAAGCTGATGTGTAGCAATTTATTTCCACTGTTATGATTACATTGCTTTCGTTGAAATTTTACCTGTTCCCTATGATGTTTGTCAAGGTCCTTCTACTGTGATCACTGGCTTGTTCATTCAATGAAAGTTTTATTGTTTGATGTGCCATATTTGTTTGAACATCTCTGGATGACATTAGCATAGAGAGTGTTAAATAGTTTTTGTTTTTTTAATGGTGCTTCTGTGTTAAGGTAATAAAAAGTATTATTCTTGTGTTCTGATTTGCTAAAGAATTGATACTTTTGCTCACACCACAATCATTTTGTCATTTTACTAATTTATTATGCAAGAATTCTGTATAAGAAATGCTTGATTTTGGGGGTGAGTGAGAAGACAATCTTGTTTTACTAAGGATGCTGTCCAATTTCTTTCTGAGTTTGCTGCTCATTTGAAACTTTATGATATTACGTACTCTGTATAACTTTGCTCCTCAAAGCCGGTCCTGAGAAATAGTGGATTTTTCGATGGAGTTCCTGCTGTCGTGCTGAGAAGTTAGTCTTGTAGTGCTGTTCCTGAACAATTTGAAGTGCAAGTATGAACAGAGAAGGAAAGATTTAGTGAGTTGAATGTTCTTGTGGCGTTTGTGGTATACTGGTGAGGTTTTGAGGTTGTAGGATGGATTGTTAAGCTGTATGTAAAGTGTTTGGGTATGCAATGCTGATTTTGGGCTCAATTGTTTTTTTCACTGTTGTGCTGATGAATTATTTATATTTGTGAATCTTGTTTTATAGAGAACTGTTGGTTTGATTATTGGATTAGTCAAAATCCAAGATCTCAAGATATTGTACTGCATAAGGGAGTATGTAGTGCGAGGTGCCACAGGCACCCAGACAGGGGTTTCTGAATTAACAAGTTTCCTTTCCAGGGTTACCTATTTAATCCAGGTTGATGTATTTTGCTGCAAAATGCGTGGTAGTAGATACATTGGCGCTGAATGGGGGTGGGGGTAAGGTCTGTCTAGTGTGAATTGTGGTTTAAGACAGTACAGAAAAGGGTGCTGTTCCTGTTGCTGTTGTGTATATTGATTGTGAGATTTTTCTTGTCTTAAATGCTGATTTTCATCCTATTGAGCAGATAAGGTTTATTTTGTAGAAAATTAAGCGAGAAAGGATTTGCAACTGTTTACCTCATCCACAAAGAAGTCGCACTGTCATTGGTTAGTCAGCCAGGGAGCAGCGCTGGAATTGGTGAGACATCCTCCTAAAGCTGTGCTGTCATTGGTTGGTTGGTGACAGAGCCGTGCTGTGATAGAGTGACCATTGACAGAGCTGCGCTGGGATTGGTTGTTGTTGGCTGGTCTGTTTTGTGTGATTTGTAAGGTTGTTTTGAGCAAAAACTAATGGATGCTGTGTTGAAAAAGCCTGAAGTTTCTGTTGTAAATTCTACTGAGGGTCAGTAGTTAACTGCATATGAAATGACGATGGACACTGGATTGTAAACGAGAACTTGGATTTCTGAATGGCATGAATATACTGCTTCTGATAAAAAGTTACAGTGTCCTTTAACATTAGAAAGCTAGATTTCCTGATACAAATCCTGAATAAAAGAAAGTTGTTGCCACACACTTTGAGGCATTGAACAAATGTGACTGAATTGTGACAGAAAAGGAAAGAAAAAAATGAAGAAGCAAGAGGAGGGCTCATTTAGATAGTGGTTAGAAAAAAATGGGATCAACAAGAGAAATGTCGGAGAGAGGATACCATGGAGGGCATTCGAGTTTTTCATGCAATAATTAAGGAAACTGATGACAGAAAGAAGAGCAATGAGGAACAATAATTATACAGATAAGGAGGATAATGCTATTATTGATCTTTTGAATTCCAGACCTCCTCCATACATTGACAGAGCACAGGGAACTGATTCTGGTGGAGTACCAAATATGGGTGCAGCAGGAGATAGTACAGCTTTACAGATACAGAGCCCCTCTACAGCTGTAGTTATGAGAACAATAGCAAGTGATCCACCTGAAATTGCAATGATAGATTCACTGAGTAGGAGCAGAGATACCCATCTGTTTCTCAGATTCTAATCAATTCACCTGTTACTACAATTGTAATTAAGATACACCTAAAGAGAGAAATGTTAATGTTGATCTTTTTAAAATTGAAACTGGAGAAATGTTACAAGGGACAATAGATAGATAGATTATTGCCACATAATGTTGATAACATGAGGTACATGATCAAGAAAGCATATATATGTGTGAATGAAGGACATGATAAATTAGAGGAATTGGCTGATGAATGTCAGGTTGATATCAGTAAAATAAAGAATGTGAGAAAGAATTACAAAATAGATTTGACTCATGATGAAATAATGGAATTTGGTTTGATGACTTTGAGAGCTCACATTAAAGATTTAATTGAGAAAACAAAGGAATGGAGTGATTTAAAGGAATACAGCAAGAGATGGAATAGAGGGGCAGCAAGCACAAAGAAGGTCATTGAATCAGAGAGTAAGGTGAAGCGATTAGCTAGTGATTTGGAAGTAGAACCAGGAATGTTTTTTGAGTTTCCATTAAGAGAAGTGAACAGGGTAAATTTAGTGCATATGCCATGGACGAGAGCTGATTTTTATACTTGTAGGAAGGTAGGATACTTCTGCATGGTTACCCCCACTTTATTCCTATTACTAAGCTGTGTTTTGACTAGTCTGACTGGGATCCTGCTAATCAGGACCCCAGCCTATCTGCTTTCTCCCTAAACTGTTGTGTTATGTATTTAGGTACACCCCAGATTGGATACTGGGGTACCCTTGTCAGTCCCTAGTATATGGTACCCATGTACCCAGGGCATAGGTACCCCTGAGGTCTCCCATGGGCTGCAGAATGTATTATGCCACCCATGAGAGACCATTCAAAATGGAACTACATGCCTGCCATTGCAGCCTGTGTAAGTTGGTCCATGTACCACTTACTAAAGATATAGGTTTACTATATCTAAGGCTCACTGCACTTAATTTCTATAAGCCACCCCTATAGCAGGCCTTTACAATCCTGAGGGCAGGGTGCTTGGTTCTAAGTGAGAAGGTGCCCCTGCATGAGCAGGACACCCCTACAACCTACGGAGTCCATTCTCCCGGGTTGTCAGTGAAGCAGCCATTTACTATATAAAGGGGCACTGCGTAATCACGCGATGACCATCTCAAAAATGGCGGCAACGAATCATATCATGTTTGGCATCAAACATGTTGGAATGTTACCCCCACACTGTAAATGGTGTGGGAGGTATGATTCCAAGCACTGGAAGAGCACTTCGTTAGGCTCTCAGTGTTCCCGGTACCAGCCTTCTAGTCCCGGAGAGCACATAATTGTTGCTGCCGACCTGAGACACATTTCTGCCCTCCTGCTGCTGAGCCAGGCTTGAGCAGGGGAAGGCAGTCCAATAGGCATCCTGTCACCTTTAGTGTATTAGGGCAGGGTGGGTGCACTTGCCAGTGCCTGAAAGTCTGCATGAGGGGCACATTTGGTGTCCCTGTGCATAGTCCAGTTCAAACCAGTTCTGGGAGCCGTTGGCTCCCGCTCTGGTGCAAAACTGGACAAAGGACATGGGAGTAACCTCCCCCCTGTCCAGACCCTCCCCTGGGAGGGTCCTCTTAATCTTCCCAACCCTTTCCCTAGGGTACTTAAGGGCTTACCTGGGTGTAGGTCCCTAGATTCGTCATGGGATAAGATTCAGAACTGAAACCACTGCACTTCTAACGTCTGGGCACTCTGGACTTCACTGGACTTCGTTTGGGCCTGACTTCATATCCCTTCCAGTCTGCTGCATCGTCTGTGCATCATACAGGAACCCTCTGAGGTCTGTGAAGCATCAAGGACAACCAAAGTAATCTCCCTTGGAGTGAAGGAGTCATTCCCCTGAGTTCGCAGGCACCGCAACTAACTCGACCGGTCTGCAGATCCCGAGCTCCTCCAGACTCCGTGGGCTCTGCAACACAGGTGGTGGTTTTCCTCAGCTCCCGAGGCCTGCTCTCCCCTTTTACCAAGTTGGAGGCCAGTAGTCCTTATAGGGTTGCAATAACTGAACCCATGGGTACTGCGTCCCCTTTGTAGTTGCAAAGGCTTGTTGACATCTTTGCCAAAAGATCTTTGGGCTCCAAGTAGCCCCAACCTCGAGCACCTCCAGTGACCAGAATCTTTGGCCACACCGCATTGTGTGCATCGTGGCCTGCCTCTTTTGGCGAGCTGCTTGAGGTCCTCTTGTGACTCCTGTGCCTTTGGCCTGTGGGTCCATTTGAGGGTCACCTTTGTTTTCCTTGGGCTCCCCTGTTGCTCGGGGCCTGCCCTGACTCCCTTGCTTGTGGTGAGTCCCCTGGACCGTGCTGGTCCCAACCGTGCACCTTCTTGACTTCCTGCATGGGTTGCATTTGCCAAGGCTTGCTGGTGCTCCCGCCAGACACCAACCCCTCAGCACTCGACATCCTTTGTGGGACAGCTCGTATCCGGGTTCTGGTTGTCCTCAGCATCACCTGGTCCTCGCAGCTGCTGAGTCAAGGTCACCATCATCCTTCCTGAAGCACCAGACATCGGAAGGCATCCGTCTTCCAAGTCTCCTGGTCACCCCTGAGTGACACAGACACTGACCCCTCTGCTTTCAGGTACTCCTCATCAAGAATCCACATTTGGATTCCTCCGTACATTTTCTCCTCTTCCAGCAGCAGCCCTTTCCTGAAGTGCTCCATTGAGTTCGACTGCGGTTTCCGACGCCACTTCACACCAATGCGCCCGGCTTCCCTGGGATAGGTAACTCAGGTACCACGGTATACACGGGTGGGGTGGCTCTCCAACCTTCTGTCTTCCATGGGGTTTCTTCAGAGTCCACTGGGAAGGGTCCTAATCTTTAAAAATCCAACTGCGACTTGCAGATAGACTTGTACGGAGCACGCAGTCGTGTTCACACACTGCACACGCTCTCCGCGGGGTCCCTATCTACTTACCTGGGGTGGTTCTGTGGGTCCCCAGCAATTCTACGTCCTCTCGACATTGTCCTGACTCGAGTCGTGGTTCTTATACCACTTTCTTAGTATATGGTTTAGTCCCCCCTGGGGCCCACTGTGTATTAGTGCTATTTACTGTGATTTATTTGCTTAAGTATTGTGTGCTTTGTGTCTATCTCCATGTGGGAGATACTGTAACATACTAGATAGTGTTATATAATAAATACATATTTTTATAAATACTATGTGTGGTTCTCTTTTCCTTTAATCTGTACTATAAGATGGCATTCTGGTAAAACAAGCTGCTTTACACTCCTTCAAGACTAAGCCTGAAGGCTGCTCTCCACAGCTACCACTTGGATAGCTTTCTAAGGTTGTCTGAGACCTCTTAAATCGTCATAAGGGTTGTCTGGACTGGTGCAAGGTGCCCACTTACATTAGTGGACATCATATACCAGGCCAGCTTCTCACAATGCTTTTCCTACGAATTTTCCAAAACTGTGAGAGGAGCCTGAAAGATCCAACAAGTAATTTATTTTAAAGTGCATAGTTAATTAAAACCATTACACCAACAAGTGGCAGTAAAATTACAGTTCTGCAAAATAGTCATGATTGTGTACAATATAGTTACTCATTGATTTCAGTTTAAAATGCATTTTTGAAATCCTTTGAAGAAGAGTCTTAAAGATTAAAGTATTTTTGGGATTCACAATGTCTGTGCATGACCTTAAAATGCATTTTGTGTAAATACATCAGAGAGATGCGTAGGAATTATTAGGCAAGAAAATCCAATGTGTCAGGGCAGTCAGGGGGTTTTCTGGCCAAGCTTTATTATAGTAGCCAGATTTTATAAGGCCAGTAGGGAAGTCAATCTTCGAATGTCCATGTAACACTGCAAGCCTGTGTGTTTCTTTAGAAGTGTTCTGTGTTCTGTCAGTTTCCATTGTGTGATTGGACAGGCCTTTGTTGTGCAAATGTTAATAGAGGGCCTTTAATTATATGACTCCCTGTGCCTGGACTGTTAACCGATACTGTGTGGGGCCTCCACTTTTCTCTTGTGACCTTTATTATAACTACAAAAATGTCCAGAAACTTTACTGCACTGATGTTAAGTTATGTAAATTCTGGGTTGAGTGCAGCAATAAGGGCTTGCCTGCATGTTCAGCAGCTGCCTGATTGAAGGTGCCCCGCAACATCCTTCTGCAGTCGGATAGCATAGTCGGACAGATACAAAGGATGTCCATTAAGGCTTCTTTTGCCGCCCCAAAGAGTCAGCAGTTTATCGTGGTAGGTTTTTACCAGTGGAGTAGTTTATCCAAAGCTGGCTGAATGCCTAAGCAAAGGAACTTAAATTTAAGTTTAATATGAAGTGGAATTGCCAGGTCAAAACATATTTGTGCTTTAGAGAGTCATAACAATTAATTATTTACCAGGCATGGGCACGCTTGGCCAAGTTCTCTTTGTCTCCGTGCTTGGAAAAAAGGCTGGTGGATCTGTTAAGGATTTTTTTTTAACTCGGCAGATGAGATCCCGGTGTTTTATAGATCAGAGGATTGCAACAACTGCAGAGCACCACAAAAACTTCATCTGAAGGTTGGTTTTGAGTTTGGCTGGTTTATTTGGAGCCAGACGCAGGCTGCTAATGTATTGTCCTCTGCCAGTCTAAGTCCATGGCACATTTTCAGGAAGGAGCACTTTATGGCAATGGATTGTTTTGTTAAACCTAACTCGAGACATTGTTGGGCCTGCAATGTGTAGTTCGGAAGTCTTTGCACAGTCCGATACGATTTAGCAATTACCAGGTCCAACAGCCTTGCCACCTTCTTTCCTATTATTATTTCACAGCAATACGAGAGGGGTAGGAGCAGCTTTGCTGCCATGGCTTTGTGAAGAGAGCCCCTAATTGGGCCTTGTAATGATTTCGACAGCGTGTAAAAGTAAAAAATGAAAGAGGTGGCTTTGGATTCCATTGTATCCAATATGTGCCATACAGGGGCCTCTTCAGTCAAATACTATCCCGGGGTATTTATATTTTGGCATAACTGATAATCTGACCCCCTCTACCAGCCAGGATCCAGGTGTGTTTATTTTCTTACTGAATTTCACCACTTTTGTTTTTTGTCGGTAATTTCTAGTTTGTCCCCCTTGGTGAAGCTTGAGAGTGCATCTATAAGCTTTTGCAGTCCTAATGGAGTCATGCTTATCAGGAGCAAGTCGTCTGCATATAACATGTGAGTAAGGCAGCAGCCCCCAAGATTTGGTGGGTGTGCATTTATAGAACCCAATTCTGTGGACAGACCTGAACGATAGATGTTGAAAAGTAGGGGGGCAAGCACGCACCCTTGATTCAATTCAGTAGTTGTGTCTGGGAAACCTTTGTGCCATCCCCCAATATAACACGCAACCAGGTTTCTGTATAAAGAAGTTAGATGAGTCTCATCATTTTCAATGGTATCCCAAGGCTGGTGAGTTTTTCCCATAATAAATTTCAGGGGACCCTGTCAAATTCAGCCTTAAAGTCAAAGCGCATAGAGTTTGGATTTGAGCCAAGAGCTTTCTCAATGCGAAGTGTCAAAGCTGCCAGGTTGGATTAAGTTCCCTGGCCAGTGCAGAATCCTGCTTGGTTCCATGGGAATAGTGCTAAATTATCCACCCATTCTTGCAGCACCAGAGTTGCATAGTGCTTGGAGTTGATATCAAGTAGGGCTATTAGGCGGTAGTATGCTGGGTCACCTCTAGCTCCCCCTTTAAAGATTGGGTGCATTACTGATTCCTGACAGGAATCTGGAACTGCCTGATGAAAGTTCACACCACTAAAAAAAGGTAAATCACTTTTTGCCCATAATTCGGGGTTAGCTTTGTACAGGGCAGAAGGAAGCCCCTTCTCTTTTGCATTCATTTCGGCTGGGTCTTGTTCACTCTTTGGTTGTTTTAGTTCCTGTAATATTAATTCTTCTCGCTTAGGGGCTGATTAGGATAGTGGTGAATTCGCCACCGGCAGCCTGCAGTTGGCGGATTCACCGCCATCGTGCGGCCAATCTCCGCCCGCCAGATCAGGATGGCGGGTGGATTGCTGGCAGACGGAAAGTCTGTCCGCCACGGGTCCGACACAGGCAACTGTTCCGATTGCCTATCGGACCCACCCAGCATCCACAAACTGGTGGCGGTGCCTAGCAGGCACCGTCTGCCAGATTAGGATGCTTCATCCTGCCAGCCTGTGTATGGCGATTCAACCGCCATACACAGGCTGGAGGGGATGCACTTTAGCAGGGGCACTCAAGTTTTGTACCTATGGTGCCCCCCAACATTTCTCTGCACTATGTGGCAGGCACCGTATGGTGCCTGCCACGTAGTGCAGGGAAATGCAAAACTTGCATTTTCATCATTGCGGCAGGTACTGCAGCCAGCAGCACCTGCCGCAATGGTAAAAATGCACAATGCGACCGCCACAGTGGCGGTTGCATTGTAATTGCCTTGCGGGACCGCCGCCATATAGGCAGCCGGTCCCAATCCCCGTGACGGTGGCGGACCAACCGTCCGCCATCGTAATCAGCCCCTTAGTCCTGTCCCTGTGAAGGCCCTGCGAATCGAGCTGTCTTACTGGATGAATTTGAATCAAGCGGCTGCCTTGGCCTTGTTGAGTTCCTTCGGCTGTGGTTGCCAATGGCTCTTCTTGCCTTGTTGAGTAATGTTTTCATAGATATTGGGATCACACCTCCTCGTTTATATTTGCTCCACGAACCACAGTGTTGTCTTTATTTAGCCCATAAATAATTTTCATGACTGAAAGGTAGTACAAGGAAGTTCATAGATTGACAACAATATGTTGTGATCTGATTTGAATTCATTTTTTGAGATTGTAATCCCTAGTGATTTGTGATCTGAATGTAAGGTTGCTGTCGTTTGACCAACTTAAGAACCAGCTAGGGATGCTCCTAATAATGCTACTTCTGACGATGTAGCTAATAAATATAGACAGGCGTTTGAATATATGAAAAAGAAAGTGCTGGAGAAATACATAAATTAGGCAAACGTTTTGAGAACTTCACAGGAACAGAAATAGTCAGTGCATTCTTATTATGAGAGTCTCATACGGCACGGTGGAGTTAATGATCCAGAGAAAGATTGTGTCACTGGCTTCCTTTCTGGTTTTGTTATGGATTTGCGTCTAGAACTGAGTAGTCACATACAGCAAAGCGAAATATACTGGCAGACAAAGAGTATAAATGAGATCTTGAAGCTGGACAATTACAGTAGTGATTGGTTTGATGCAGATCAGAAGAGAATTAAAGAGAAGCTGATGAATGCCCAGACAAAGCAATTTGAGAAGAGTGTCCAAAATCAGTTGATGGGTTCAGACATGAAATATGGGCAATCTGGAAATACTGGAATTAATATAATGACTCAAATACAAGGTGTGAGAATGGAAAATGGGTCAATGAAATTGCAAGGTGGTGCAAAAGGGGTGATGAACAATTCTGGAATTAATGCAAATGTTAAAATGTTGAAAAGGAACACTGCTTGTCACTTCTGTGGTAAAACTGGGGCGTTGGAAACAAGAGTGCAGACAAAATCCAGATGGAATCCTGAATGCGCTAGTTCCCCAGATGCAGGAAAATGTATTGCCAATGGTCCTCATCCAGCAGACTACTGTTAGAGCATGCATGATCTGAAATCGTTTCAGACAATGATGCCTTCAGCTCCATTGTTACAGCAAAACATCAGAAACAAAATACCATGTAGTGCAGGGTGCCCACAGAATCCACTGATTCTGAGTATTGATTCTTCTCAGTTTTCTCAGAAAACAATCATCAATAATGGCACTTCAGAGGGGAGGAGGATTCCTTATTTGGAGCAGTCCTAGAGGTACAGCAAAGTGGGCCATACATTGATGGGGAAGTCAATGGTCACCCTGTTTCATTTCTAATTGATACAGGGGCTACCCATTCTATAGCTTGTTTTGTGGAAGTCCCAAACCTACCACTCTTGAGAAGAGAAGTCCAAGTTGTAGGGGTCAGTAATAAACACATTTTAATCAGGTTATGGCAGATGTTCCAATTAAAATAGGACAAATGGACAATTAACCTCAGTTTGTTTTGTGTGATTAAAGTCCTGGGAATTTTTTTGGCAGGGACTTGCTAGGCATAATAAATTGTGTAATTTACTGCACACCAGAAGATGCTGCAATTGGTACTCAAGATAAAGATTCAATGTTTAAAATCAAATCACAAGATTTGAGTGTTCAATTGTTTCCGGCTCTGACAAAAGACGACCTGCTTCTGGATTTAATACATGCTATCAAAGAAGAGGTGTGGGATTTCTGTGGTAAACAGATATGACTGATAAAAATTGCTGAACAGGGTATGAGTAGAGTAAAGCCTGATGCAGTTTTCACCTGAATTAAAGAGTATAAACTTTCAAATAAGCAGAGGAAAGAATGAAACCTGTTACTGAGAAAATGATTGAGCAGGGACTTCTTCGTGAAATGCTTGATAGCCCTTGAGATTCTCCTGTGATGGTGATATAGAAACCTAGTGGGAAATGGGGCATGGCACAGGACCTAAAAATGGTAATAAAACTGCTATTCCATGTTGTCTGGTGGTACCGAATCCAGCAGTGATTTTGCTTCAAATTCCTTCAGATGCAAAATGGTATACAGTCAGGGACTTACGCCAAGCGTTCTTCTCCATACCGCTCCACAATAGAGTCAGTGTTAATTCACATTCAGTTCCAGAATAAAGTTCTCATGTTGTGTAGAAGTCCACAAGGGTATACTGAAAGTCCCTCCATCTTTAGTCAAATTCTGAAAAAGATCTAAATAATTTGAAGTTGCCCTGTAAATCAGTTTTAGTGCAGTAAATTGGTCACATCAAAGACAAAAGAGGAGTGTAAACTTGATACAGTTTCTTTGCTGAATCATTTAGCTGACAGTGGTGACAAGGTTTCCCCAGAGAAGATCCAGTATTGTAAAAAGGAAGTAATATACCTTGGTTACCATTTTGAGAAATGCGTGAGGAAGGTCTGAAAGGAACACGTTTCTGTAATTCTGAAAATGAGTTCTCCTGCTACCCAGAGGGAGGTGAGAATGTTCCTGGAAATTGTTGGCTACTGCTACCAGTAGATTCCAAACATTTCCTTGACTGCTAAATGTTTGATAAGGTTGCCTTAAAGTGACATATAGGACCTGGTTCCATTTGACAATGAGTGTTCAGAGGCATTGATATAGAGTTTATGAAATGCACCTGGCCTTGGAATGCCTGACTATAATTTGACCTTCTTTTTTACTGCTATGAAAAAGATGGGTGTGCATTATCAATTCTTACACAGAAGCATGGTGGAATAATGAGGCCAGTGGCCTAACTTTCAGTTGTATTAGATCCAGCAGATGTTAACCTTCTTGGTTGTCTGCTGTTTCCATTGCCATCGAACAAAGTGAAGGAATAGCGATGGGCCATTCTATAATTATATATCTTACATACAGTTGAAATCCTATTGACACATACAAGAACTCAGCACATGACCAACAGTAGGCTAACCAGATATGAGCAAGTTATTCTGGCAGTAGAGAACATCTCTATAAAGAGATGCAATTCACTCAACCCAGTAACACCCCTTCCCATTCCAGACAAAGGTTGTGAAGTCAGGAACATTAATGAAAATGAGGAAGAAGATAACAATAGTGAGCAAAATTGTATTGAGGTTACTGAATTACCAAACAAAGACCAGATAAAAGAAACTCCTTTGGAAATGGCTGATCTAATTTTATTCCTTGATGGTTCTTGTTTACGAGACCAATATGGAGCATTGAAGGATGCTTATGCAGTATGTTCCATTTCTGAAATTCTTGAAGCATCTTATCTGCTGAATGTAACTTCAACACAAGTGGCAGAGTTGGTGCATTGACAAGAGCTTGTTGAAAATGTAAATGTGACACTTCATATAGACAGCCAGTATGGTTTTGGTGTGGTGCATAATTTTGGTCAACTGTGGTCAAAGAGAGGCTTTATGGAGCTCCCATATAGAACAATCTCTCTATACTTGATCTAATTACAGTGACATATAGGACCTGGTTCCATTTGACAATGAGTGTTCAGAGGCATTGATATAGAGTTTATGAAATGCACCTGGCCTTGGAATGCCTGACTATAATTTGACCTTCTTTTTTACTGCTATGAAAAAGATGGGTGTGCATTATCAATTCTTACACAGAAGCATGGTGGAATAATGAGGCCAGTGGCCTAACTTTCAGTTGTATTGGATCCAGCAGATGTTAACCTTCTTGGTTGTCTGCTGTTTCCATTGCCATCGAACAAAGTGATATATCTTACATACAGTTGAAATCCTATTGACACATACAAGAACTCAGCACATGACCAACAGTAGGCTAACCAGATATGAGCAAGTTATTCTGGCAGTAGAGAACATCTCTATAAAGAGATGCAATTCACTCAACCCAGTAACACCCCTTCCCATTCCAGACAAAGGTTGTGAAGTCAGGAACATTAATGAAAATGAGGAAGAAGATAACAAATGTTAGCAAAATTGTATTGAGGTTACTGAATTACCAAACAAAGACCAGATAAAAGAAACTCCTTTGGAAATGGCTGATCTAATTTTATTCCTTGATGTTTCTTGTTTACGAGACCAATATGGAGCATTGAAGGATGCTTATGCAGTATGTTCTATTTCTGAAATTCTTGAAGCATCTTATCTGCTGAATGTAACTTCAACACAGGTGGCAGAGTTGGTGCATTGACAAGAGCTTGTTGAAAATGTAAATGTGACACTTCATATAGACAGCCAGTATGGTTTTGGTGTGGTGCATAATTTTGGTCAACTGTGGTCAAAGAGAGGCTTTATGGAGCTCCCATATAGAACAATCTCTCTCTATACTTGATCTAATAAAGCAGTGCAACAGCCAACAGAAATCTCTGTAGTCAAGTGTGCTGCCCTTAAAGATGAAAAGAGCTGGTTACTCTTGGAAAGAACTATGCTAATTAAGTAGCCAGATATTGTACACTTGAGGATGAAACAGTGGTTAAATTCAAACCTCTTTGACCTGGTTAAGAGACATTCAAAAGGAAGCTACAGAAGATGAAAAAAGGAGATGGGAAAAATTGGGTTACAGGAAAAATCAACCTGATTTATATGTTACTCCCTACCCCCCAAAAACAAAATTCTCCTGGATACTATGTTATATCTCTTCTGAAGGTATTTCCATAGCCAATCTCATTTGGGGTGACACTCTATGCTTTGCCTTTTAGGAAGTATTGGGAAAATATAATTTTTAGAAATGTTACTGAAAGCCTATGCTCTAGGGGGCATATTCACAAGGAGCTATCGCCGAATTAACGGCACTTTATCGCAGCCAAAGTCGTGATAAATTTACCCCCCCATTGACAAGCCGGTGTAAACAGCCCACAGCACCAGTTCATCCGCGATAGCAGCCGCAAAAAACATCGCTAATGAGATGCAGAGTAGGCGTTCCCGTGACAAAAGTCGAGACAACATCACACCTCAACATTCACAACGACCAGCCACATCGGCGATAAGAACACAAAACAGGCGATAAGGCGCGTTAGCACCAGGAAATCTACACCTGCTCTGACCTGGTGTAAAGTCGGACGGCAGCCTGCAAACCAAAAGGGAGCACAGCCCAGGGCTACATCGGAAGGGCAACAGATGCCATGGAGCCACCCATCATGCGGCCCGGACAACCAAGAGGGCCACAACACCCACCGCCACCACCCCCAGGCCTGCAACACCCCCCTCCCCCCGGGACCACCCCCAACCCCGGACTAAGAAATTGCACACCAACACCACGAATCCCAAAACAAACATTTTGCCTGATGTCGCACAAGCAGGAAAATAAACATACATGCGTTGCCAGAAAATGGAGAATCAGTCATACAGCAATGCAATCACCAACACAAAACCCCATACAAACAAAAGCAGAAACAACCCTTAGGATGAGTCCTAGCTGCTCCTCACTGGACAATCCGTAGCACACAGCCTGGAAGACCAAATCCAAGAGAAGAAGGTGGCCCATGCGCCCAACAAAGGAAAGAGAGGGAGAGAGTGAGGGAGAGAGACGGAGTGAGATAGCACAAGCAGCGTAAGGCCGCTCGGGCACCTGGCTCCACATGCCAACATGTGTGTGTGCATCGCCATCCGTACACCATGCGCCCAAGGCCGGGTCCCAATCTCAGTGCCAGACCCACATCACATTCCGAAAACGAAAGTAGTAGTCAGACAAACATCAGGGATGAAAGCACCATTGTCCCAATGCAGAATGCGGGAGGACACCTGCACCTCTGACCTTGGTCCAGAACGCGCCTGGAACACCCTGATAGAGATGCAATGGCAGACGGGGACGACTCCCACACCACGCATTCCGCAAATGAACCATCCGACTCATCCACAGCCCACACATAGAAGCCCCTGCCTGTGGTCCCCCCGCATGGGATGCCCTTGACACTCACGGAAACAGCAACCCATAACCCACAACGTTGCACACACATACAAATCATTGCTCAGAGCCGTGGCATATCCTCCACACAACTGCCGCAGTCCAGAAGAGTGCCTGTGCACGAGACGCACCAAGGCAATTTCAGGCCATACCGGGCACATGCTCAACCCCCGTCACGTGGAACAGTACCGTGCACGTATGCTGCATTTACTGGGCGCACTGCCACTGGCAGTGCTGCGGATCAGTTACAGGCTCAGCTTCCGCATTGCCCACGTCACCTGCATCCAGCCCTGGTTCCACTGCCGAACATGCACATTCGAGTGTCCCATGGATGTCTGCCTATCCAACACAACTGTTGATGAATTGGACTATGACTTGTGTCTGCGCCCCCTGTTGGATCACGAACAGGAGTGTAACAGAGACAGCCATGCATGGGATGCCTTGACATACTGCGTATGCATTGGTAGTTGTGCATGGGAGATTGCACAATTTCTGGTGTGCAGTGACCACATCGAGGCGCTCCCCTATTGGGCTGTGTTGCGGATCGGTGAGACGGCGTGGGCTGAGCACACCTGCCCGGGCCACCTAATGGATTGGCTCACCCTGGTGTTCCTTGAACACTACAACGACGTACTATTGGAACACATTGCACATGAAGCTGCACGGGCATTCATGGACGAGTAACTACGTTCCTGCAGCCACATCCGATTGCCACCCACAGCACATGGCCCAACAACTTGTTGCATCGTGGGGATTGCTCACATATCCCACCAAAACAGAGGACACGTCTGCCTTCGGTTGGGCTCTGGATGCATGTGCGTGGAATAACGCGTGTGTACACACACCTGTGCAAGGCGACGCAGGTCCATGGTCGGAGCAACACAGCGTCGTCTGGCAATGTTGCCAATTCGGACACACTGCTGGGGTAGAGCACACACATGGCAATGTAGCACGACATGTGAATCTGTCGGAGCCTCACACCTGATCACTGTCGGCAGAGCAGACAATCGGCGCACCCCGGAGGCAGAGCACCATGCAGACCCCACGCGCAGTGAGTCGTGCCCCCTCACAAGGGGCAATGTGCAGACACCAAACAACACATGACTCATCCAGCAAGGCAAGGTGGGCTGTGAGCGTTGCCATCCGTGATGAATGTTGTCCATTTCATCCCCACCATCAACTGAACCTCGACATCTACCCATGCTGTGTGTAAGTGTCTTAAGCATGTCCCTGCCTGTTGTGGCCATTGCCTCATCCGTACTGACACGCACATGCCAATAAAGCCTATGCCACTCCACTGGTGTCTAACAGTGAGGTGTGTTGTTTAGATTGTCCACTCGTGTGCCACAATGAGCATCGTCACAACACAGGGAGGAACTGACTGATGCATGTGCAATGGGGGTGTGTCCCTTTGGCAAGCTCCGCCTCTGTGAGCCAGACATTGTTTTCGGATAGGTGCTGGACGACATGTGCACTTACATGACTCCAGCTATGTGTGTATGGTGTCCAACCTCTGACCATGTGGAGCAATGTCATACATCACAACAGATTGTGTCCACACAAATGTGTGTAAGTCGGTCTGCGACGTGAAGCTCTGCTGTCACACATGGTGTGGGATACCACTCCTGGCCTGCCACCGTTTTGGTCACTCCTACACACAGCCCTATTCAACACATAGATGTGTGCCTACTTTGGGGTGTTGTGATATTGCTGTTGATGTGCAATGGGGACACAGCTAGTACTCACCTTCCCAGTCATCCAATTGGCCATGTGTCTCAGGGATAGAAATGCGCATAGATGTCAGTTACCAGGGTGTACCTTCATGTGCAATCATCCTCCCCACATCCAGCCATACTTCCATACGTGAGTGAACATATTGATGACACATCTGTGTCATTAAGAATGTTTTATTCACATTCAGGTGATTGACGGAGCTGGAGCTGTACCTGGCCATCCAAGCCCACATCACATGGAAGCCCAGTGGTGGGCCAACCAGAGTCCTTTGGGGATTGCACAGTGATTGGGAAGAGGGAGAGTGCAGTCCACAGCAGGATTGCTGTGTGATTGGCCAGCGGTGCAGAAATGGCAGGCCGTGTCGGGGTCAGGGTGAATGTCGCAGGGTGTTCTGGAGGTCAGTAGGAGGTATTTTCCAGGGCATGATACATAGGTCATGACCAGGCAGGGACAGGCCATATGGCGGTGATGGATGCTACTGCCTCCTTCCTCACACAGTAGTTCCTATCCCCTTCTCACTCCCCTGATACGGGTTCTGTGTCCGGTGTGTCTGGTGTGTGTGGCGGGGTGATGGCTGCATCGCTGTGTGCCCCTGACACATCAGACTGCGTGGGTGATGGGGCAGCATCGCAGTGTAACACGGACACATCAGGGGTCGGAGCTGTGTATGTCGATGTTCCCGCTGCAGTCATCTGGGAACGGCTCAGTGGCAGCAATGACATGTTGGAGTACTGCAGGGCGTTGCTGTTCCCGGCCACTGCTCGCTGGTGTCCAGACGTGGCGGACATCCTTCCAGCTTGCATCTGCTCCATGGTGTCCATTGCCCTCCGCATCTGTGCCAACTCTGTGCTGTCATGGCTGGTGCCTGTCTGACCAGACAGTACTTGTATTAGCCTCATGGCACCAGCGAGGTTAGCCAAGGTCTGTGGCGAGGCATGGTGCATACATGGGGTGTCTGATAGGAACTGTACGTGGTCCCTGATGGGACTCAGACACCCACGTATGGCATCGAGTTTGGCTGCCACGAGCTCGAAACCCACCCGCAGCTGATGAGCCAACTCCACCTGGCAACCCAACACACGCCGTTGGAATTCCATGTATTGGTCGGGGTGGTCCTGGGAGACAGCCGTGGTGGTGTGTGTTTCCTGCTGTGTGGTCTGTGCAGGTGGTGGGGTCACTTCGAGGCAGCTGGCCTGGCCTGCTCCTGGGGGTGGGGTGCAGAGGCTGTCCAACATGCGTTGAAGGGTGTCTTGACATGTGTGCAGGTTGTCCTCTTCATCATCAATGGTGGGATGTATGGTGTGCTCTGCAGGGGGTGTTGTTTGTCCCTCTGCAATGTAAAGAGGAGATGCAGGTTAACAGAGTTTTACATGTATGGTGATGATTTGCAGATGTATACATTCAGACTGCATGCCAATGTACATTGTGACTGTTTGGGGGGTGCTGGCTATTTGATGGCAGTCAGTGTGTTTTTCGACTACATGACGGATGTGTGGTAGTGCCCGTACATTCTCATCACACAGTGTCAGGCAATGCCAGATGTGGGTGGACAGTTACTACACACGAGCGGAACCTGTTGTGAGCTCTGTCATGTGGTGCTGGTGTTGCACTTTGTACCACATTGCCTTCATTGCTGATGTTCTGTGATTGCTATGTGTGTGTGCTGCATTGTGGGTGAATTGCCCCTGCAGCTCTGTTTTGTGTAGCCTTCTCCCTTTGAGGCGGGGTGCCTTTGAATTGTGTGCTTTTCGGGGCCTGATTTGCTTTTGACTTGGGTCATGTGTGCTCGCGGACTGTTTTTGTGGCCTGGTGCATTGTTCGTCTGCTGCGTGTATTGTGAGGCATGGGTTGTGGGTGCACGTGGACACGTCGGAGTGTGACTTGCTCCTTTACGGATGTGATCCGCACTTGGCTACCTCCATGTGGCTTCGTGGGCCATGTCATTTTTTGGGGACAGCTGCCGTGCTATCGGACTTGCAGTGTTACTTGCATAGTCAGTGTGGGTCACGGAGCAGCTGCTTTGCTGGATTCAGCACATGTGCACGGGTCGGTTGTGATATTGGTGATAGGGGGGGGCCCTCTGTGCACATTGTGGATGGGGGCCTACTTGGCGTTTCTATGGGTGCTGCAGTGTGCCAAGGCATTCAGGGACATGTTCCACGGTCATTGTGGGTGTGCTGTGTGCTGCGCGTAATTGTGCACGTGTGCCATTGTGCCCACCTCCCCCCGTCACCCCCGTCCCTAGTGGTTACTCACCCTGTTGCTGTTGGGTCAGGTCGTATCGTGCTGTGTCCAGGCCCCCAAATCCTGCCACCGTCTCCTCACTGCTGACTGTGGCCGCCATTTGCTCCAGCTCCTCCTGTGTCGCAGGACTCCCACCTCCAGTCGCCGTTGCTGCCTCCCTGTTGGCGGTGAGCTCATGTTTGGTCTGCCTTTTCAGATGATGCCAGCGCATCTTGACCTCCTCCAGTGACCTCCTGGACACTCCGACTGCATTGACCTTGGTGAGGATGGCCTGCCATATTTCTGTTTGGGTTGCCAGTGCCGCAGTGGAGGTCCAGAATAGTTGTTGATGGTGTTCGGTCACCCCCGTGACGATGATCTGTTCTTCCTTCAGACTGTACCCGGTCTTCCTCTTCCTCTTGTCCTTGCCCTTCCCCGAAGGCGGGGTTCCTGGCTGGTCCTCCGTAGGGCTTGTGGTGTTCGGCTTGTCCTCTGCACTCGGTCCGGGTGCATCCATGTTGCTACGCAGTTTGAATTGTTTTTGGGCTCTTTTTTTTTCTTTCTTTTATGGTGCTTTTTCCCGCCGGCTGCGTGGGATTTACAGGCCTGTGGCTGGTGTTCGCTGATTTCTGTACCGCGATTGGCCTCATCGCATGATTTCTCGCGTTCACGTTTCGCATTTTTTAGGCGTGGCGTTGATTTTGACACTGACATTTGGCGCGTTATCTGGTGGCTATCGCATGGTACCGCCTTGTTGTGAATTCCACGTTGACACGTGGATATTTTCCCGCGATGGGCTGCGATATTGGAAGTTGCGTTACGCTACTCTTGCGGTAGTTATCACACGTTCTTGTGATTATACCTCTAGGTGTTTAGTGTGCCAAAGAAATAATCAGGGATAGAGGACATTGGCTGTGATGAGTCATATTGACAAATCAGAAGCACCATTTACATGACTCCAAGCAGATTTCTTAGAGATGCCAGTTTACAATGGCTTGAAATATATCTTGGTCATTTCCCGCTTGTTTTCGAAAGTTAATATCTCAACTTCTACACATTAGATTTTTGTCATTTTGGTCTCAATTTACTGAGATAAATATTCTCTATTTTTCTAAACTGCTGTGGAGTCTTTTAGTGGTGTTTTCACTGTGTTACTGTATGAGTTATTGCACAAATACTTTACACATTGTCTTCCAAGTTAAGCCTGCTCTGTGCCAAGCCACCAGAGGGTGAGCGCAGGATAATTTAGGATTGTGTTATGACTTACCCAGACTAGGATTGTGGTCCCAACTTGGACAGGGTGCATACCTCTGCCAACTAAAGACCTCATTTCTAACAGGAGTTAATACCAGGATTTGGCTTGCCAACTTCTATTGAGACAGATTGTGGCTTGAACTTTAAAAATTAAATGTTGAACATAATGTGCACTGCTTTCCTAATCAAACAGAGGTTCCATTGTAGTTTTTGTTCTCAATCTTCTGGAGTGGTTGATAAGATGAATGGAACTTCCAAGAATAAGTTGGCCAAAGTCTGTGCTTCTACTGATTTTGAATGGATGGATGCTCTTCCTCATGTTTTTAGGAGAATCAGATGTACCCCAGAGAAAAATATTGGTTTATCACCCCATGAGGTGATCATGGGCAGATGAATGAGACTGGCTTATAATCCTTTAGCTGCATTAGTTTTAATAACTGGTGACATTGTTATAGATTACTGCAAAGTCCGGCTGATATGGTGAAATCTATCTCCCATCAGGTGAATGTGGCAGCAGAAGCAACAAAGGAGATACTCTGTCATGGATTGAACCCTGGAGACTGGATAGTGGTCCAAAAACACATGAGGAAGAACTGCCTGGAGGAGCGCTGGTGTGGGCCCTATCAGGTATCTTGATGACAAACATTGTGATGAAGTGTGCTGGAATCATGGAGTGGATCCACACCACTAACACAAAAAGGGTGAAAGTGTCAAATGAAGAAGTAGTGAAACAACCATTGATTCACAAGGTCAAGCTGAAGCTGAAGCTTGTGGCATGGATTCAGAAAGGGGTGAACATTTCAAAACTGGTGAAGAAAAATATGTCATAAATGTCCAGATCAGTGAAAGTGAAAGGTCTGGTGAAGATACTGTACTTCTACCAGTGGTGCTGTTGTCCAGTTTCAAAGTGTGATCAGAATGAAGAACTGGTGCAATGTCAAAGTCAAAGGCATGAGTGTCAGGAAGAAGAAGTAGTCTCTGATCCAAGCAATGAAAGACTGTAGTTGAAAATGTGAGTCACAAGAATCCCCAAAGGAAGAAAACTGGTCACAGTGAATTGTGCAGTAGCGAGTGATCATGGTTCAAGTCCATTAGTGAGTGGAGAAGCAAATGAAAGGAGAGAACAGAGGAAAATAAGTCACTGAAAAGAACCTGCAAAAGAAAACATTGTCAAACAGAAAAACAAGGGAGACTAAAGCTAATCAATGAAAGTTCTGAAGTAGTTGAACTAGATTCAGAAAGTAGTGAAAGTGAATCATCACCTGTTGCTAAAAAAGCAGCCAGAAAGAGAACACCAAATAGAAAGTATGCCTCACCTGAATGTGTATAACTATCTACAGTGTCAGAGGAAGAAGAATCTGAATCAGAGATCTACACTACAATAAATCATTGCCAATACACCTTTGAAAGTGAGTTTGGAAGTGAATCAGAAGAAGACACACCTTGAAAGGTTTAAAGACTATACACATTGAACCTGCGAATTGAATGACATGGAGAGAAAAGTGTCTGAGAACATGAACTGAAAGAATATTTGAAAAAAAAGATCCTATTGAATTTTTGATCATTGTTTTGAAAGAAATAAGAAGAAAAGATGAAACCAATTCTTGTTTTAAAGAACATTTTTAATTTTGTGCCTCACAATAATTTTTCTGTTTTGTCTCAACAGAAAGTAGAGTACAGCAAATGCTGTACAATTATTTGTTTAAGTTTTTATTAATAATACTAATATTCTTAGTTGTCTTGTTGTTGTGCTTGCTATCTCTGGTGCGATACATTTTCACAAGAGTTAATTACAGTACATAATGAAGTGAAACATAACATGTTTGAACATACAGAAAGGTTAGCTAGTAGATTTCATAATAACATTTATACTAATATGATACATGAGTACTCTAATATTATGAAGGTTAGAAACTGACTTATATGTACTTACCTTCCTTCTTCTGCAGGTGAAGGTGTTGCATATTTACAGCTTCCAATTTCCCCAAATTATCATGCACAGTGTTTGTTAGTATATTTCATAATAAAGAATTGTTGTCTCCCTATCTGTCGGATTTCAACATGTCAGTGGAGGCCTTGATTATCTTGAAGAATGTAGAATCTAATAAGGGTATTAAATTTGGTATATTTCTGAATATGATTGCACATATTAAGCATAAAACGTATTAAACAGGTGTATGTGTGGGGTTTAAGTGTAAGGAAAATGAATTTATTAAAGAATACAATGAGAGGAGAGTAAAGATTGTGAGACATTGGATAGAGGAAAAGGCTATAAGAGAACAAATTAGCAGAGTTGAGATTGTCAAACCTACATACTACATTGAGAATGGTACAAGAAAGGAGAGGTGAAATGTGTATGGTGCGTAGTGAACCTCTTAACAGTAGCAAGGCTGAATATGTGGGAGAAAGTGAGTGTGAAAGAAGTTATGTTGTGAATGGTGATTATTTGATTGGTGAGATTTTGAAAGGAAATTATTATGTATGTGGTAAGACTGTTTATTTTAATTTGCAGTGAAACTGGGTTGGATCTTGTTATCTTGCTTTAGTGTTTCTGAAACTTTATCATATAAGTGGAACAGAAGAAGCAGTTGACTTGAGGAGAGTGAAACATGATTTAGGTACATTAGGTGCTATTATTCCTCCTATATGTGTGGCAATGAATGATGTGAAAAATAGACATTTATCTATATTGGTGGATAGGCTTGTTTTAAGTACGGATGGAGCATTAACTCAAATTGATTCAGAACTAATCGCTATTAGAGCTAGGGTGATGCAGAACCGCCTAGCATTAGATATTCTTCTTGTGAAGAAAGGTGGTGTTTGCAAAGTATGAAAAGTTCGTAGATGCTGTACATTTATTCCTGATTACAGTCCTATTGTATAGCACCAACTTGAGTAACATCTCTTGTGAACTGCAATCTTTTGAAGAGTATCGTATATGGGATGATATAGGTTCTTGGGTTAGAAAGATAGGGAAGGATTTTAGTAAAGCTGGTGAATGGATTAGTAATTTAGGGCGGGGAATGTTACGTTTAATATTAATCGCAGTAATAATTTTATTGCTTTGTACAATTGTTTATTTTTTACTAAGATTTTCTGGTTGTCTGATTAGAAATTGTGAGTATAGAAATAAAAAGCGACCATTGCAGAGGAAAATGTCTGAACATTATGAGATGGAAAATATCCAGGATCATATGTACAACCAGTTAAAGATGGGGAGGAGAGTTCCAGAAAGAAGCAGAAAGTGACGCAGACTAAATGAATTCCTGATTAATAAAGTTGTATTATTTGTTCTAGTAATGATTATAAAATATTCAGAGGGGGATTTGTGAAATTGTTCTTGGGGTTTCTATATTTTGTGCATCAATAATGATGATTAATATGCCTTTTACACATGATATATATATATATATATATATATATACAACCAGTCCTGCTCCCAAAGAAGAAGGCACGCACACAGCGCTGCTGGAATGAGGCACCTTTATTTCCATGGGTCTCCCTCGACCCCAAACACAAAGAGACGCGTTTCGGCTTCGCAGAAGCCTTTGTCAATCACATTGGCGCCCAAACTGAATAGGTATATATAGTGTACTACCCAAATGCGAGCAGAATAGACATAGAAACAATACTAAGACATGCACTGATGTTCCTCTTTTAAAAAAAGGTGTGATCGTTCATCAGGTATACACATAGGCAGTTGTCATGTTGGTAACAACAGTATGAGTACGATATTTGCACTATTAACAATGTCTGTATACCACATGAAATAATTAAATATTTATAAAACCCAAAAACATCATGCCTCTTTGCTTGTCATGTGCATGAACACCTGTCTAAATAAATCGTGTCTGTGTCACTAGCTCGTAAAGGAACATTTTGCAAAATATAAACACGGGGCCGCCAATCGCTCAAAAACTTGTGCCTGAAAACATTAAAATAAAATAGAGTAAAATGGAGTTTGAAAACGTGCTGCAAAATATCACCGCATTTGTATAACAAGATTATCCCTGATGCGGCCGTTTCCGAAAGTCTCCAAAAGTCTGGGTCACAGGTGGATCGGAATACGATCTGTGTAATGTGTCAAAAGGGCAGAGATCACTGCTGACATTTTCATCTCCGCATGCACAACAATAGCCGAATTAATGTCCTCTGGGAGCAGTGGGGCAAAGTATCTTGCAACTGCACACCGAGGCCGTGATAAACCAACAATGTGGTATTTACAACATAAGTGCTTGCCAATCTGCGCGCGCTTGTATCCGCACAACACTGCAACTCCCATAAGGCAACTCAGCATAGCAGAAATCCGTGGACTGTGACCCCTACATAAGTTCATTTCGTTAGTCCAATATTAAAGGGCTAAGGAAAAAAAGTTGTATTAGAGTAAAAATCAAGAAACGCCTATTACAGGGAAAACATGAGTCTCAAAGATTCTGGTCGGTGAGCAGCACTAAATGTCAGTTCCATCAGGCAAAAACCCGGGATCGGAGGAGACCAATCAACAAAACTGGATATGCCATGCAGCTCTCACCGCTTCTGCGTTGGCGTCCGCTGTGCCCAGTCACCAGAGGGCACCAGACTCCTGGGTAAGGCATTTCTAGCTGGGGAAATGCGCACCCTGTGCTGGCAGTTGCGAAAACCGCCCCGCTACGGGATCCTGGTCTCCTCACTGCTGTCATCCTAAATCCGCTTCCTGGCAACCGCTCTGGGGGCTCCACCATAAGCATTCACATACTCCTCCAAAAAACCACGGTCAAAAGGAAGAGCCACAAACGACTGGTGGCACGTGAACAGCGTTTGGACCGTTAACGCTGAATTGAATGAACAACCAGTCCTGCTCCCAAAGAAGAAGGCACGCACACAGCGCTGCTGGAATGAGGCACCTTTATTTCCATGGGTCTCCCTCGACCCCAAGCACAAAGAGACGCGTTTCGGCTTCGCAGAAGCCTTTGTCAATCACATTGGCGCTCAAACTGAATAGGTATATATAGTGTACTTTCCCAAATGCGAGCAGAATAGACATAGAAACAATACTAAGACATGCACTGATGTTCCTCTTTTAAAAAAAGGTGTGATCGTTCATCAGGTATACACATAGGCAGTTGTCATGTTGGTAACAACAGTATGAATACGATATTTGCACTATTAACAATGTCTGTATACCACATGAAATAATTAAATATTTATAAAACCCAAAAACATCATGCCTCTTTGCTTGTCATGTGCATGAACACCTGTCTAAATAAATTGTGTCCGTGCCACTAGCTCGTAAAGGAACATTTTGCAAAATATAAACACGGGGCCGCCAATCGCTCAAAAACTTGTGCCTGAAAACATTAAAATAAAATAGAGTAAAATGGAGTTTGAAAACGTGCTGCAAAATATCACCGCATTTCTATAACAAGATTATCCCTGATGCGGCCGTTTCCGAAAGTCTCCAATAATATATATATATATATATTACCTACTGGTGGTCGCCAGTAGGTAGTTATAGTTAGGACTACGTTTCCATAGGAAAAGCATTTTTTGATGTGCTTATAACTTTGGCGTCGTTTAACGAATCTTTATGAAATGTTCCAAAAAGTTCCTCTTTTCAGGTCAGCTCCTATCCTAAAAGTTTGGGGAGGATTCGTCAAGGGGGGGCTAAGAAAAAAGGGGGGTCCCAAAACGTGTTTTCTCCATGCAATTTCCATAGGAAACTTTAGACAAGGCTACAGGTCAAACTGCTGAACGGAATTATGCTAAATTTGGCACAGAGAAAGGTCTTGGTCCAGAAAGCACGCTTTTGTTTAAATTGGGTAAATCCGTTCAGTAGTTTTAGAGAAATAACAAATTTTCCAGATATCGATATTTAAGAATTCTGACATCTGATTGGCTGAAGCGTTACGAGCACGAGCTTGCGGCTCATTGGCTGCGAACTATTGAAACTAGGAAGTGTTGGCAGCCATTTTGTGATTCAGTCCGTCAGCTCACAACTCTCCCTCTACAAGGCATCAGGTCCATAGTTCTACCTCTGCGAGGCAACACTAAAAATATACCGCAGCTCTGTCTGTGCGAGATACCCCTTTCACGGTTCCTCTCCCCACATTACCAGCTCGCGGCTATGCCTTTAGAAGCCAGTCCGTCGGCTCGCAGCTCTGCGACTGCGAGCTGTGAGCCATTTTGTGACTCAGTCCGTCAGCTCGCATCTCTCCCTCTAAAAGGCATCGGATCCTTAATTCTACCTCTGCGAGGTAATACTGAAAATATCCTGCAGGTCTGTCTGTGCGAGATACTCCTTTTACGCTCCCTCTCCCCACATCATCAGCTCACGGCTATGCCTTTAGAAGCCAGTCCGTCGGCTCGCAGCTCTGTGTCTGCGAGCCGTCGGGCCCGCAGCTCTACCTCTGTGAGCCACCTCGTTAGCTCGTAGCTGTGTCTGTGCCTGTCGGCCCGTTACTCTCCCTCTGCGAGTTAGCCCGTCGGGTTGCAGCTCGGAGGGCTCGCAGCTGTATCTCTGCGAGCCAGCCCGTTAACTGATAGCTGTGTGTCTGCTAGCAGGCCTGTTGGCCCGTTGGTCTCCCTCTGCGAGTCAGGCCACAGCTCTCCCTCTGTGAGCCAGTACGGTGCTGTGCTTTTGCGAACCAACGGCTCGTAGGTCTCCCTCTGCGAGCTGAGCCCACGGGCCGCAGCTCTTCCTCTGTGAGCCTGCCCGACGGCCCGCAGGTGTCCCTCTGCTAGCCGAACCGCAGCTGACACATTGGGAGCCGAAATTGGGAATATAAGGCGGCTCTAAAAAGAGCCCTTGTGTTTATTAGTTGGAGCTACATGTAAGTGCGAATGCACAGCTTCAGGTTAATCAGGAAAACTCGCTTTCCCTCATCTGTGAAGTGTACTCCATCACTTCTGTAGATATCAGCCATATCAAAACGTATGTTGTTGTTGTAAATCGATCCCATTCTATTGTCTCTGAGGTATGCAAATACAGCTTTGTTGACATTCTTCCTAGATTTTTCAATCTTATGACAAAATTTGTTTGACCATTTCCACTTCTGTCTTTGGCATATATTGGAATATACAAAGACAGTTTGAGGCAAAAGTAACATCAATTGTCCAAAGGTGTCCTTCATAAGCATTTCCAAACCTACCCCAGTCAATGTGCCTAGGTCGTTACCACCACAGTGCACAATCATGAGATCAGGGTGTTGGAGATGCAAACAGGTTTTAACCAAAGGGAGCAATTGGTGCCACTTCAATCCTCTCTGTGCAAACCATTTAATGTGCACATTTTGTAAACCTAGGTCTAAGTCAATACGTCTCTGTTCTGCATACCTCTTGCACCAGAAAACATAGCTATGTCCTACAATCCACACTAGCATTTTGAAGGTATGGCTAGAAGATATGGATAAATGTCTGTAGCTCATGCAGTCCGTTCGTAGAATAAAAGATATGTTTAAACATGGGGAACTACTTTTTTTTTTTACATACAAAACGTTAACCGATTGGGAGATGAAATGTATTGTGTCCTAAAAAGTAGGGTGTATATTAGTTTTGATGAAAAGCATCTTTGTGATTGGTTAATAAAAAGCAGTTTATACGTGGAGTACATATTATAGGATGAAATTTGCTCAGCTCAACCACACCTGCTAATTGTATTTGGAAGGTGCAGTTCAAACTTGAAAGAATGGTGAACTTTTGACCTCCACGTGCCGTTAAATGTTGGAGAAAATGTTGCAAAAAAAAATATTGGTAGGTTTAAAAAAATGATGAACTTTTAACCTGCACGTGTCGTAGAATGTTCTAGAAAGTGTTGATACAATACCTTGAACTTTTCACCTGTATGTGTCCTTAAAAAACCGTTTATATGGAAAGTTCAAAAATAACCAATAAAGAGAGGTTTTGCAATCTAAAAAAAATAAGGAACTATTCTGATTTGTTCTTTACATGGATTTATGTGTGGAGCAACAGGGAAATTGTGCCATTACTGGTTCCATTCTTGATGAAAGCGGTGCATTACATGTACTGTGTGACAAGAAAAGAATTGCATGCGTTTGTGACATTTGAAATCTGTATACCAACTAGGAAGGTACATTAGAAATTAAGAAGGTGTGTTATGTGTTTTGTAGTAGTGGTTAAGTATTTGAGACGATATTTTTAACTTTGAAAGTATTTTTTATTTCTAAATCAACCCCTGTGCATGGTCGGACCACGCGCTTCTTAGCTGCTGGGTCCCAACGGACAGCCAACTATCACAAGCACCCCCAGAGTGGAGAAAGGTGCGAAGCTGGAAGAAAATTGAAGCTGACAACCTAGTAGGAACCCTACTTAGGTTCCCCTCTAAACTCAAATCAGGGAATGTAGACCAGGAGAGTGAAGCCCTTACCAACACTCTACGCAGAGCTATAGACATAGTAGCACCAGAGCGAAGAGATAGAGTGAGAGACAAAGGGAAAGGGGCCCCCTGGTTTAATGAGAACTGAAGCAAAGCCTCCGCCACGCCGAGAGACGGTGGCGGAAAGCCTATGACCCAGAGGAGCTGGCAACTTATAAATCCTTACTTACCTCATATAAAAAATCCATTACGGCCAGGAAAGCTGAATACTAAGAGGCGAGAATTTCAGATGCGCCTAACAAGCAGAGAGAGACTTTCAGAATTCTGAAAGAACTCAGCCAAAAGCTGAGGTGAAATCCGCAGCCGTATCCCTAGATTGTGACACCTTCCAAACCTTCTTCCTTTAAAAGGTCAAGGACATTATCTCCGAGATTGACAATACCCCCGTCATTCAGAGCTCCTTAGCCCAAAACCAGACCCCCCTTCTACCCGACAAGCATCTCACGACCTTCCCTATACTGGACTCCACGTCTTTGAAACAACTGATGAATCGCATTAAATCGGGCTCTCCTGCAGATCCGTGCCCTCCGAGGATCTTCCGAATGGCCCGTCCCGGCCTGGAAAAGCAGCTCCTTGCATTGCTGAACAATTCCTTGGAGACCGGCCACCTACCCTCCAACCTGAAGGAGGCCAGAGTCACCCCCCTTCTAAAGAAACCAGGAGCAGATGCTGCTAGTCTCAAGAACTATAGGCCTATTTCCCAGCTCCCCTTCCTGGCAAAAGTGATAGAACAACATGTTCTCAAAACACTTTCATCCTTCCTGGAGGAACACCAACTCCTCCAGATGCGACAAGCAGGATTTAAAGCCCATCATAGCATGGAACTGGTGATGCTTTCTGTTCTTGATGACCTCAGAATGATGGCTGACAATAAAAAACCGAGTGCCCTGATTTTATTAGACCTAACAGCGGCGTTCGATACAGTCAACCATTCCCGGCTACTGGCTCGATTAACGGCCCTGGGTATTCATGGGACGGCACATCAGTGGCTAGAATCCTTCCTGACGGAGCGGTCCCAGAGGATCCAGTTAGGAGAGCGGGTATCAGACAGAGGTATCCTTACCTGTGGGGTCCCTCAGGGCTCCGCATTATCCCCGCTCTTGTTCAACATCTATTTACAGCCTCTGGTGACAGCCCTAGCTCACATGGACTGCTGTGATTTCAACTATGCGGGCGACACCCAGCTCATCCTCCGGATCGACAATTCCCCCTATGCCCAGGATGTGGCGCAAAACATCCTTAGATTCACAGTAAATTGGATGACCACCAATGCATTGAAAATCAACCCTGATAAAACAGAGGTTCTTGTGATCCCTACAAAAGGCAACCCCTGGAGCGATCGTTTTTGGCCCCAGGAGCTGGGTGCTACCCCCACACCAGCCCACGCTGTGAAAAGCCTAGGCATTAAAATCGACTCAGAGCTCTCCATGGCTAACCAAGTCACCACAGTGGCCAGTACTTGTACAGGGATCATGAGACAACTACGGAAACTTGTTCCCCTCCTCTCAACTGCCTCCCTACAAACGATCGTATCGGCCACAATTGTCTCCAGACTGGATTACGGCAATGCCTTATACATTGGCCTTCCTCAAAAGCTTATCAATAAATTACAGGTGGTTCTGAACGACGCAGCCAGATTGATCTTCAGGCTGCCAAGATGGTCCTGCGCTTCCCCTCTGTTGTGCAATTTGCACTGGCTTCCCATCAAGCAAAGAGCTAAATTCAAGGGTCTCTGCATTGCCCACAAAGCGATCTACGGCAAAGCCCCGGCCTACATTAAGGAACGCCTGAAGAACTATGTTCCGGGCCGTATGCTGCGGTCTTCAGAAGCCTGCCGCCTGGCTACCCCAGGATGCAACACCGCATCCAAAGGGGGCAGAGCCATTTCCGTCCTGCTTCCGCAGCTTTGGAACCAATTGCCAGACTACTCGCGCAAGGAATCGGCTCTCCTCCCATTCAGGAAACAACTTAAAACATTCCTGTTCAGGGAGGCCCTGGACACTGCGTAAATGTGCCTCACTGTGCAGCCATGCACCCGTTTCACGATCTCTGGCAACTCTCTCAAAAGCGCTTAGAGACCCGTCGGTAATTAGCGCTATATAAAAATCAATTAACATTAACATTAACATTAAATAACATAGTGTTAGTAAAGTCTGGTGTTTTATTGGTTCTAAAATATGCATAATGTGTAACTAGTTGTTAAACAAGTACTTTATATATGTTTAGGAGTTTTTCACAAAGAAAAAGTGTAAGTTGTCATCTGTAAAAGACTGTGGGCCATATTCTCAAGACCAGCAATAACATTATCGCCGGTTTAGCGGCAGTTTCCTGCCGCTAAAGCGGCGATAATGTTATTGCCATTCTTGTGAATATGGCCCTGTATGGTTTTGAAAATTCGATGTAGCGTTAATTTCCATTTGTATATCTATTCCAGCGAGATAAACAGAATCTGGCACGTTTGGAAATTATGCTCAGTCTGGAAATAGTGGAGAAGGGGTGACAGTAGAAAATTCATGTGTTATTAACTTAACAGAGATGGAATGTGGATCAGTTAGAGGCTCAGATTCCGCATTGCCCACGTCACCTGCGTCCAGCCCTGGTTCTACTGCCGAACATGCACATTCGAGTGTCCCATGGATGTCTGCCTATCCGACACAACTGTTGATGAATTGGACTATGACTTGTGTTTGCGCCCCCTGTTGGATAACGAACAGGAGTGTAACCGAGATAGCCGTGCATGGGATGCCTTGACATGCTGCGTATGTATTGGTAGTTGTGCATGGGAGATGGCAAAATTTCTCGTGTGCAGTGACCACATCGAGGCGCTCCCCCATTGGGCTGTGTTGTGGATCGGTGAGACAGCGTGGGCTGAGCACACCTGCCCGGACCACCTAATGGATTGGCTCACCCTGGTGTTCCTTGAACACGACAACGACGTACTATTGGAACACATTGCACATGAAGCTGCACGGGCATTCATGGACGAGTAACTACGTACCTGCAGCCACATCCTATTGCCACCCACAGCACTTGGCTCAACAACTTGTTGCACAGTGGGGATTGCTCACATATCCCACCAAAACAGAGGACAAGTCTCCCTTCGGTCGAGCTCTGGATGCATGTGCGTGGAATAACGCGTGTGCACACACACCTGTCCAAGGCGACGCAGGTCCATGGTCCGAGCAACACAGCGTCGTTTGGGAACTTTGCCAATTTGGACACACTGCTCGGTGAGAGCAAGCACATGGTGATGTAGCACGACATGTGAACCTGTCGGACCCTCACACCTGATCACTGTCGGCAGAGCAGACAATTGCCGCACCCCGGAGGCAGAGCACCATGCAGACCCCACGTACAGTGAGTCGTACCCCCTCACATGGGGCACTGTGCAGATGCCAAATAAACCATCCAACTTATCCACAGCCCACACATAGAAGCCCCTGCCTGTGGTACCCCCACATGGGATGGCCTTGATACCCACGAAAACAGCAACCCATGTCCCACAATGTTGTACACACATTCAAATCATTGCTCAGAGCTGTGGCATATCCTCCACACAAAAAAGAAGAAATGTTATGTGCACACTTTGTGGTCTCATTTTTTACACTGAGAGGTAGATTTCAATGTCAGTCAAGGCTGGTGTGGTACTGCGAGGCTTTGCATTTGGGTGTTCTTAGAAAATCTAAGTTGTTGGGGAGCAAGGCAAGGTGGGCTGTGAGTGTTGCCATATGTGATAAATCTTGTCCATTTCAGCCCCAACATCATCTGCCCCTCGACATGTACCCATGCTGCGTGTAAGTGTCTTAAGCATGTCCGTGCCTGTTGTGGCCGTTGCCTCATCCGTACTCACACACACATGCCAATAAAGCCTATTCCACTCCACTGGTGTCTAACTGTGAGGTGTGTTGTAAAGATTGTCCACTCTTGTGCCACAATGAGCCTCGTCCCAACACAGGGAAGAACTGACTGTCGCATGTGCAACGGGGGTGTATCCCTTTGGCAAGCTCCGCCTCTGTGAGCCAGACATTATTTTTGCATAGGTGCTGGATGACATCTGATGCAGCCCCATCACCTATGCAGTCTGATGTGTCAGGGGCACACAGCCATGCAGCCATCACCCCGCCACACATACTGGACACAGAACCCGTATGAGGGGAGTTTTGTACCACATTACCTTCATTGCTGATGTTCTGTGATTGCTATGTGTGTGGGCTGCATTGTGGGGGAATTGCCTGTGCACGGATGGCGATGCACACACACATGTTGGCATGTGGAGCCAGGTGCCCGTGTGGCCTTGCGCTGCTTGTGCTATCTCCCTCTGTCTCTCTCCCTCGCTCTCTCCCGCCCTGTCATAGCAAACTTGTGAAAGCGATGGGTGCGCGGCTCTCAGCGCGGCACTCGAGTACTTCTTAAGTCTTTCAAACACCGAGGGGTATATTCTCAAGGACATATCGCCGAGTTAACGGCACTTTATTGCAACCAAAATGGTGATAAATTTAACGCACCATTCACAAGCTGGAGCAAACAGCCCATATCACCAGTTTACCAGCGATAGCAGCCTCAAAAAGCATCGTCATGGATGACTCCGGCAAATATTGCTAATGAGATGTAGAGTAGGCGTTCCCGTGCAAAAAGCAGCGAACACATCACTTCGCAAGTGTCTCAACCACCAGCAAGATCGTCGAAGAGAGTACAAAACAGGCGATAAGGTGCGTTAGTAGCAGAAAGTTTACACCTGCTCTGAGCTGGTGTAAAGTCGGACTACAACCTGCAATATAAAAGGGAGCCCAGCCCAGAGCCACACGTGAATGACAACAGATGCAATGGAGCCAACGATCATGCAGCTCGGACACCCAACACAGCTCCGACACCCCCCACCACCAGCCCCTTGTCCGCCATCCCCCCTACCTCCCCCCCACACAAACAAATGTGACAGCAACCTTAGAAAATCTGGAACGTAACAAATTGGCTGATGTCGCACAATTATAGTAAAGAAGATGCATGTGAGGTTGGACAAATAAGAATCTCAGTCATCTATGGATTTACATATAAAACATTTTATTTAAACAAAACAACAAAATAAAAGTAGGTACAGGTATGGCGTGTCATCCCTCTACAATTTGTGAATCACAGCCTGCAAGACAAAAAGAAAGATAAGATTGTGCGTCATGCGTCCATGAAAGGAGAGAGAGAGAGAGAAAGAGTGAGAGAGAGGAAGAGAGAGAGAAAGAAAGAGTGAGACAGAGAGGAAGACAGAGAAAGAGAGAAAGAGTGAGAGAGAGAGAGGAAGAGAGAAAGAGTGAGATACAAGGAAGCGAGAGAGAAAGAGAGAAACAGTGTGAGAGAGAGGTAGAGAGAGAGAGAGAGAAAGAGTGAGACAGAGAGGAAGAGAGAGAAAGAAAGAATGAGAGACATAGAACGAGAGAAAGAGTGTGAGAGAGAGAAAGGAAAAGATAGAGAGTGAGAGAGAGAGAGAGAGAGAGAGTGTGAGTGACAGAAAGGAAGAGATGGAGAGGGAGAGTGAGTGTTGACACTGTGGAGAAAATCCTCACAGCTCACCTTTCTGCCACCGGTGTGTCTCCAACCACGTGCCGGGACATAGTGCAGTCTTCAAGTTTAGTCATCTGAAATATAGTATAGAATCAGTAATGGCAGAGTACATACAACTGCACACGCCTAATTCTCTGTTTCGCCCCTGTGCACCCAGGCTGCTGCACCCCATCGACTCCCGCCACCCAGAGGTGTCTGCCCGCCTCTGCGCACCCAGGCTGCTGTATCCCATCCACTCCCACTGCCCAGAGGTGTCTGCCCGCTGCTGTGCACCCAGGCTGGTGCACCCCATCCAGTCCCACTGCCCGGAGGTGACTGCCCGTTCCTGCGCACCCAGACTGCTGCATCCCATCCACTCCCACTGCCTAGAGGTGTCTGCCCGCTCCTGTGCACCCAGGCTGCTGCACCCATCCACTCCCACTGCTCGGAGGTGTCTGCCCACTCTTGTGCACCCAGGCTGCTGCACACTATCCACTCCCACCGCCCAGAGGTGACTGCTCGCTGCTGCAGAAACAAGCCTCTCTGCTCACCTTCTGCCACCACCATGTGTCTAAGAGGGTCCACCACATGCCGAAGCAACCTCCTCAGGCGTTGTGTACACGTGGTCAAGCCGAGCTCACAATTCAAAGTGGGTGTTGTTTTCAGGATGGCCGCGCATCATCGCAGGCTGCACACACGCTCAGCTCTGGTGGCACTAACTCAGTGGAACTGAAGTCATCGCCTCATGGCGGGAGGTCCGTGTCGGGGGGGTCATCAATCTATGAATCACAGCCTGCTAGACAAAAAGCAAGATAAGATTGTGCGTCATGCGTCCAGATGGAGAGGGACAGTGAGTGCCCACACTGTGAACAAAACCCTCACAGCTCACCTTTCCATCACCGGTGTGTCTCCAACCACGTGCCGGGACATAGTGGAGCCCTCAAGCTTACTCATCTGAAACGTAGTATGGAATCAGTAATGGCAGAGTACATACAACTGCACACGCCTAATTCTCTGTCCCGCCTTTGTGCATCCAGGCTGCTGCACCCCATCCACTTCCACTGCCCAGAGGTGTCTGCTCGCCGCTGCGCACCCAGGCTGCTGCACCCCATCCACTTCCACTGCCCAGAGGTGTCTGCCCGCTGCTGCGCACCCAGGCTGCTGCACCCCATCCACTCCCACTGCCCGGAGGTGACTAACCCGCCACTGCGTACCCAGGCTGCTGCACCCCATCCACTCCCACTGCCCGAAGGTGACTGCCCGCCGCTGCGCTAACAAGCCTCTCTGCTCACCTTTCGCAACCTGCGTGTAGAAAAGAGGGCCTACCATGTGCCGCTGCAAGCCCCAAGCCCGGGGCCCCCCGACACCGCACCCTGCATATCATGCAGCCCCGCTCTGCAGGCCACCAGGTCTCACATTTGGTGCTGGGTCTTGATTTCGCCATGGCAGAGGACATACCAGTGCACCGGGCTTTTCATCGCAGACTGCACACCCGCTCAGCCCTTGCGGTGCCACTAACTCTGTGACCAGCGAGGTGACGCCACGTGGCGGTAGGCCTGCCCTGTCTGATGGCTCAGGCACACAAAACCTGAGCTGTCCAGACCGCCGGGATGGGCCATCACCGCAGACTGCACACCCGCTCAGCAGTTACGGTACCCGTACCTCAGTGGACCGAAAGTCACCGTCCCGTGCCGGTGTGCCTGTGCCGGCCGCAGTGTATCCGGTGTGAGCAACTCTGAAATGGCGTCGAGCACGTGCGCCCAGTCTTTTTTATTGGCAGGGTCACGTGTCCTATGACGCCTGTGCTGGATGGGTGTGGTGTGGGTGTATACTAGCCGTGAGGGAGTGGCTGTGGCATACTGACAACTAGGGTGTGACCAGCAGATCACTGCAATGAAAATCTGGGCCATGTAGCGTTGTTGTCCTTCCCTGTAAGTGTAAGCGGAGTGGGCAGGCCTGGCATATGCCAGTCCTACGTGAGGCTGTGAAGAATGACTCCGGAGCTATGGGCGTGGCTCCATCCTGGGCTGTATGAGGAATCAACTGATGCGGGTGTCCCTGTTGTAGTGCTGACGTCACCCGGGTCGCAAGCGCCAATGTGTCACTCTGTGAGCCAAGTCCCACAACATGGCCAACATGGAAGGTACGGGGAATCACTGACCCTACATTTATCCATAGTTCCACACATGAAATATGGTGGACATGACACATCTGTGTGAATATGAATGTTTATTGCACATTCAGTGGAGTGTTGCAGCTGTAGCAATACAGGGCCATGCAAAGTTCAAGTTTCAGTTTTTGGCACATGGAGGGCAGCCAATTAGAGCCAAGCTTGTGTTCGGGGTTAGGCTGCGCCAACATATGTACTTATACAATTACTCCGCCAATCCCCAAGCATTTATAAATTCACTATACACTCTCCTTGCAGTACTCTAATGATCCAGTCTCTACGTACGTACTTGTACAATGACCGATAGAAAGTTACATAACCGAAGTTTTCCCCACTGCCAGAGGTAACATGGTTGCATACGCTGTCCACAGCAGAATGTAATGTGGTAGGGCCCAGGGGCGGCATCTTGCATACATAATGAACACACGGACACAGATAGATAGTGGAACTGGGTACGGGCACGTGCGCTCAACTCATTTTTATTACCACGGTCACATGTCCAGTGACGTCTGTGCTGGATGCGTCTGGGGTGAGTGTAAGCCAGCTCCTCCGGGAATGGTTGGTGCTGGCAACAAGTACAACAGTAATCATTGGATCAGACACACAGATTCAATCATAAAGGGTCAATGATTTGTGCTGCACTAAGGTAGGGGCAACAGATGTGAAATAATACACACAAGATTGTATCGTAAAGGGTCCATGACTTGTGGTACACTGAGGTAGGGGCAGCAGATGTGAAATTATACACAAAACATTGTATCATAAAGGGTCCATGAGTTGTGCTGCACTGAGATAGGGGCATCAGAAGCATTCAGCGTGTGCGCAGCCAGCGATGATGCGTGGTGCGGGCGAGCCGCACTGGGAGCAATGTCTGTTGCCTACTGGACTGAGTCATCTGCAATCACGACTCGATGTGAATTGTGAGCCCTGCTAACCGCAGTGTAGATCGAAGGCAGTAGTCAGCACAGACATCGAAGAATGCTTTTAGTCACTTCCTGTTTACAAAATTCGAGGACATAGAGTACAATTCTCTCTGCAATAAATAAATCATGTCTCAATTTAAATTGTGAGCTCTGCTAACCGCAGTGTAGATGTATGAAACAAAAGATGAAACATTTATGGAATACACTGTCGAAATATGTAGGTTTCAGGGACGTTATAGTTAGTTGCCTACTGGACTCTGAAATTAATGAATGAAGACTGAATTTGAATTGTGAGCCCTGCTGAGCACAGTGTAGGCCGGAGGCAGCGGTAAGGAAGGGCCTACAGCCACGTGGCGTTGACTTGAGCTGCATACAGTTAGTGGTAGGTGTGGCGCTCAGCGTGTGCGCAGCCAGCGATGATGCAATGTCTCTTGCCTACTGGACTGCGTCATCTGCAATCGCGACTCGATCTGAATTGTGAGCCCTGCTGACCGCAGTGTAGGCCGGAGGCAGTGGTCAGGAAGAGCCCAGAGCCACGTGGCGTTGACTTGAGCTGCATAGAGTTAGTGGTAGGTGTGGCGCTCAGCGTGTGCGCAGCCAGCGATCATGCAATGTCTGTTGCCTACTTCACTGCGTCATCTGCAATCGCGACTCGATCTGAATTGTGAGCCCTGCTGACCGCAGTGTAGGCCGGAGGCAGTGGTCAGGAAGAGCCCAGAGCCACGTGGCGTTGACTTGAGCTGCATAGAGTTAGTGGTAGGTGTGGCGCTCAGCGTGTGCGCAGCCAGCGATGATGTAATGTCTCTTGCCTACTAGACTGCGTCATCTGCAATCGCGACTCGATCTGAATTGTGAGCCCTGCTGTCCGCAGTGTAGATCGAAGGCAGTAGTCTGTACAGACATAAGTCTGTGGTGCTCTGCTGCTGGGTTCGCAGGGGGCCTGTGTCGAGGAGGCCGGCGGTCACGGCGGAGGCCTCGTGGCAGGGTGAGGGCTGCCGCCCTGGCAGACGCTTTGGCCTTCCCACAAGTGAACCACGCCCAGAGCCCCAGCCTATTTATTCATACTCCTACGCTGGAGTGGCATACGTTGGACCAGCCCACTCCACTTCCGCTTCCAGGGGGGGACAACACAGCTACATGACCGAGATCTTCCCCACTGCCTGAGGTATCATGGTTGCGTCTATTGTCCACAACACTACAAGCACCAGCAGTATATGTCCACATGGAGAGGTTTGTGCTCTGCATAGTGAGGTCTGTCCACCACATCACCACTACACTTGGTATTGTGTGCATTTTTATTGATGGGTGACTTGCGTCCTTCACACATACTTGGTTGCCACAGCTCCCAAGATTCAGCTATTGTGTGGCTGAGGGACCATGCCATTTTTGGAAGGTCCGCTGTCCTGTTCTGCGCTGCCTCGGTGGTAGTAGGGAGGGTGGTGGTCCGGGGGGGAAGTCCTGAGGGTGATGGCAGTGGGTGTTGTGGCCTTCTTGGGTGTTGGAGCTGCATGGTCAGTAGCTCTATGACATGTGTTGGTCTTCAGATGTGGTTCTGGGCTGGGCTCCCTTTCACACTGTAGGTAGTCGTCCTGCTTTACACCAGTAAAAGGCAGATGTTAAATTCCTACTGCTAACGCAGCTTATCGCCTGTTTTTGGATCGCACCTCAGATTTGGCTGCTCGTTGAAAATATCGGGAAGTGGTGTTTTCGTGTTATTTTTGCACGGGAACACCTACTCTGCATATTATTAGCGTTAGTTGTGGCTCTCATTTGTGGCGAATTTTTTTGCGGAAGCTATTGTTGGAAAACTGGCGATATCGGCTGTTTTCACTAGGTTGAGAATGGAATGATAATTTAAAATCACTGAAAAAACCATAGGTTTAATGAACATTATAATTAGAAATTAGCATTTAAAAACCTTAGAAATTCACTGAAAAAACCATAGGTTTCAGGGACGTTATAGTTAGAAATGAGCATTTAAAAAACCTTTGAAATTCACTGAAAAAACCATAGGTTTCAGGGACGTTATAGTTAGAAATTAGCATTTAAAAAACCTTTGAAATTCACTGAAAAAACCATAGGTTTCAGGGACGTTATAGTTAGCTGGACATTTCACTCGTACAAAACCATAGAAATTCCACTGTTATAGTTAGTTCAGCTAACTATAACTCGCTCCCCTGCAATGCACTGCTGATGACATCACATATTACATCATTCATGACATGGTCAGTGACATCACTGATGACATCACTGATGACATCTTATATATATATATATAGAGAGAGAGAGAGAGAGAGAGACTGAAGTAACATAATGACAATTGAAACGAAGTTACTAAGATGTAAAGAAATTAGTTGTGTCTATTAATGTGTGTGAAACAAAGTTCCTATGATGTATAGGAATGTGTCTATTAATGTGTTTTAGTAATGCCACATTTTCTGTGCAAAACTATTAGACAAGATGGATCCCATTCTTTTCACTCACTCCTGTCCCCCCAGCACACATTCTATCCCCACAGGCTCTGCAGAGCACAGTCAAGCTAACATATAATAGTCTATTTACACGGCTACAATTACATTGCTTTTGATGAACTTTTACCTGTTCTCTATGACTTGTAATGTTTGTCAAGGTACATCTGCTGTGATCACTAGCCTATTTATTCGCTGAAAGTTTTATTGTTTAATGTATCCTATTTGCTTGAACAACTTAGGATGATATTTGCAAAGTGGGTGTTGAGTAGTTTCTTTAAGAATTGGGATGGAGCTTCTGTGTTAAGGTAATGATGTGTATTATTCTTGTGTTCTGGTTTGCTAAAGAATTAATACTTTTGCTCATACCACAGTGATTTTGTAATTTTACTAATCTCTAATAATAACACCCCAATATGCTCACTTCACTCACTTTACCATCCACCAGGAAACAACCTTACCTTTATTGAACACATAATGGATATCCTAGCCACAAATGCCGGACTCCAGAACAAGCAGATATTCCTGGGGGACTTCAACCTCCACTGGAATGACCCGGACGACCCGGAGGTCAATAGCCTCAAAACTTTCCTGACTGACCTTAACCTATCCCAAATTTGTGACAGCCCAACACATGAAAAAGGATCGACCCTAGATCTGGTAATCTCCAAAGCGGACTCCACCCAGCTGGAATCTATCCTCCCTTGTGACTGGTCCGACCATCACATCATCACTTTCTATATCAACGAAGTAGTTAAACCACTCTATATCCAACCCAAGAGAACGAAAATCTGGAAGAGAAACCTAAAAAACGTCAATCCTTCCTCACTTGCAACCGCCTGCCCTATCTTAACGCCCCCATCTGACAGCTCACATGAAGTACACGATCTAACCAATCACTACTTCCAATCTATGAACATATTATTAGACAATTTAGCCCCACTACAATTGAAAAGTATCTCAAACAAAGTCTCAAATCCATGGTATGACGGTAGGTTAAATGATGACAGAAGAGCACTAAGAACAATTGAACGTCAATGGAGAGCAGCACCTTCCTCCATTCACCTCAAATTACTCAGAAGCACAAGAAACGCCTATTACAGGAAAATCAGATGCTCAAAAATCGACTTCATCAGCAATCAATTGAACCAATCCAGGAATCGCCCCAAAAGACTTTTGAAATAATCAAAGCGCAATCCAAGGGTGTCTCCCACTCACCTCAAGTTAATCCAGAAACACTCCCCAACTGCGAGGCATTCGCATCCTATTTCACAACAAAAACGGAAAAGATAAAGACAGACCTATTGAAGGACCTATCAGCCCTCACCAACCCTCACATGATCGCCCCAGGAACCCCCTGCAGGAACCCGCTTAGTTGTTCCACAAAGCTCGACCCCAAAAACAATGCAGATTGGTCCTCATTCAACCTCTACAGCGAAGAAACTATTCTAAAAACGCTTACGGCCTTAAATCCCTCCAATCACTTCGTTGACCCACTCCCAGCTTCCCTCCTGAAAGACTTCATACCGACGTTAGTGCCTCTATGGACCAGGATTATAAACACCTCTCTGCTTCAAGGTTCCATCCCAGATATCCTCAAAGCTGGTCAGGTCTCCCCATTTTAAAAAACCCATCAGCGGACCCAGCTGACCTAAATAACTATCGCCCCATATCTAACATCCCTACCCTGGCCAAACTCCTAGAAAAATGTGTTCACACGCAACTTACCCACCACATTGATCACTTCAATCTGCTCGACAAATTCCAATCTGGCTTTCGATCAGGGCACAGTACCGAATCCGCCATGACCCACATAACAGATGATGCCTTAACAATATTGGACCAAAACAAAGCATGTTTACTAATCTTATTGGACCTATCCTCCGCCTTCAACACCGTCAAACACGACAGTCTATTAGACCTCCTGAAACATAGAATGGGGCTATCGGGAACGGTTCTCAACTGGTTCACTTCCTTCCTTCAAAACAGAACACAAAGTTTCAAGACCAATCAATCTTTATCCAAACCTACTCCTGTCACTTTAGGAGTACCCAAAGGTTCCTCTCTCTCCCCGACACTCTTCAACTTGTTCATGGAACCACTCACAGAGCTTCTCAACTTTGAAAAGGTCCAATATCACATGTACGCAGACGACACACAACTCTACATTAAGATACACTCACTGGAGGACATCAAATCCCTCAACCCTACGCTCCGCTCCAAAAAACGCAGACCTGGCTGGCAAATAACCATTTAAAATTAAACACCCTAAAAACAGAATTCCTCCTAATAACGCCCCCCAAACAAGCAACCACCATCATGGAATGGATGAAGCACCTAACAGCACTAGACGGCCAACCGCTCATGATCGATTCTGCCAAATCGCTAGGTATACCTCTAGACAATAAGCTAAATATGCAGAAGCACATCAGTGCAGCAACAAAAGGAGCAACATTTCAAATGAACACCCTAAGAAGACTGAAACCCTTCATACCGGCAAATGACTTTAAACAGGCAGTCCAAACTCTAGCAATCCCCAGAGTGGAATATGGGAGTGTTGCTCTCTGCGGCCTCCCCAGAACAACGACAGCCCCACTAAGAGCATCAATCAACGCAGCCGCCAGACTAATCACAGGTTCCAAAAGAAACTGTCACATCTCCCCGGACTTGCGTGCCCTTAACTGGCTACCCTTTGAGGCCAGAATCCATTTGAAAATCACCCGTATGACACACAAGGCATTGCATCACAAAACACCACAATACCTTGCAGAGAAACTAGTACCATCGGGCGGCAACAGAAGCAACAGGAGCTCATGTAACCTTCTTTTGAAACCACAACGTTTTTAAAAAAAAGAAAACCTATAACCGATCCTTCTCAGGACTGGCCCCTAGGATTTGGAATGCCTTACCCCCAAAAACAAGACAGAACCCTCACGCGGCATCCTTTAAAAAGGAAGTTAAATCGATTCTCCTGACAAAATTCACTTGATCTATTTGATGCAGGATTGTAGATATGTGCTATGTTGGAACAGTTACCGTTTGTTTGACCTATTATAAGCAATTATATTTTCGTATGTTTATGCATATTTTCCTCTGTCTATTCCCTCTAATTCCTTTATTTGTTGTAAAGTGCTCTGATACCTGCAAGGGTCTTGTCCGCGCTATATAAAACCTTCAAAATAAAAAATAAAATAAATACTAATTTACTATGCAAGATTATGTATAACAAGCCCCTTGATTTTGGGGGTGAGCAAGACGGCTTATCTGTTCTACCAGGAACACTGCCCAATTTCACTCTGATCCCGTAGCTCATTTGGGACTTAGAATATTTCTGTTTTTACATACTCTGCATAATATATATAAAGAGCGTATAGAGATTGCAGAGCAGGTAGGTCAGTAAGCACCGAGACCCGAACCATCTTATTGGGTTGGAGATAAAGTCGGACTTTACTCATAAAATCTCCTTTCTTCTAGCAACTGCTCTAAATTAAGTCCTAGATTCTATGGTGCATTTAATATTTCCAACTCTGTAACAGTCATGTTAAGTCGAGAGCAAAACCCTACCCCCAAAATTTAGACAAATGAAATTGATCCTATTCAGTTTTCCCACAATTTTAGGTTGTGTGCCAAGACATGCCATTAAACATCATATTAGCAGAGTAAAACAGTTTGAAGATTATGGGGCCCACTTAATAATTGAGTTCTAGATCAATGAAAAGTTAAAGAGTTTTATTACAAAGTTCAAAAATAAGCGGTACAAGGTAAATGCCATAAAGACTCTCAGGAGCATGCACCAAAACCGGTCATTCCAGGCTCAGGGCACTCTTTTGTTGCTGGTACCCATGCGAGGGATTGACAAAATCCAGATATAACATTTTTACCAAAAAGCACGGCACTCTAAAGGGGTTGAGGTGACTTCTTTTTATTCAAGCAGAGGAAACTTGGATGCATTAGAAGCACATGTCTTTTGTAAACACTTGCACCCAGTGCCTGGACACAGGCTGTACAAAATTAAGTAGGAAAGTAATATGGTAGCTATCTGCCACTATGTAAACTATAAAACATACTAACATGCTCATTGGATGATGTTATCAGTGATGTCATCAATGATGTCATCAATGATGTAATCAGTGTTAGATCTGGCATCCTTGGCGTGGTTTCCTCTGTCTTTTTGGCCTTTGCCTTCTGCATTTTTGCTGTGAGCTGAATTTCGTTTTTGCTGGTCTAGTTGCTTTGGGCACTTTGCCACTGCTGATCAGTGCCAAAGTGCAAGTGCTCCCTGTGTAAATTCTGTTTATGGATTAGTGTTTCCATGATTGGCTTATTTGATTTACTGCTAAGACCCTAGCATAGTGCACTGTGTGTGCCCAGGGCCTGTAAATCAAATGCTGCTAGTGGGCCTGCAGCACTGATTGTGCCACCTACAAAGGCAGCCTTTCAAAGGTCTCTCAGACCTCCCACTGCAGAGTCTGCACGCAGCGTTTACTGCCATGTTGCCCTGGCAAGTGCACCCACTTGCCAGGCCCTAACCTTCCCATTTCTTACATGTGAGTCACCCCTAAGGTAGGCCCAAGGTACACCATAGGCAGGGTACAGTGCATGTGAAAGGTAGGACATGTACTGTATGTTTGACATGTCCTGATAGTGAAATACTGTGGGGCTTATTTACAAGGCCCTTGCGCCACTTTTGCGTCACTTTTCCCATGTTAAAAATGACGCAAAAGTGGCGCAAGGGCCTTGTAAATAAGCCCCTGTGTATTTTGTTTTTCACTAATGAAAGGCTATCTGTCCCATAGGATAGCATGGGAGATAATTTGTAACATCTCACAAGTATAACTTCCCATGGGGACAAGATGGAAAGTTGGAGTTTAGGTTCTCTAAACTCAGAATTTAAAAACACATCTTTCAGTAAAGATGGTTTTTAAATTGTGGGTTGGAAAATGCCACTTTTAGAAAGTAGGTATTTTCCATCCTATGTGCCTCTGCTGAGTTTTGTATTGACTGTCTGGTTTTGGAGTGACAGGGGCTGAAGATGTGCATTCACTGCAGACAGCCACTTGGGGGGGGGGTGAGGTGTGTCTTGCCTTTCCTGGATAACTCAGAGCTGGGCTGAATAGACCTGGGTTGCATTTAGAATAGTGGGAGGAGTTTCCCCTGCACCTGAATAGGCCCTGTCTCATGTGCACAACGCTGTCTCCACCTCCTGCTAAGAAGCTGGACCAGAGAGGACAGAACTGGTTTGGACTGAGCTGAGAGACGTTTGCCACAAGAGAACAAAGGAAAATGTGGTATAAATATTGGGACTCAGACCCCAGAACTTTAGAATACTTCTGTTCTCAAGAGACACCTCTGCCAAGGAGAAGAGCTGGAGAAGCTGTAAGGAGGAGTACTGCCCCAATGCTGTGTGGATGCTTTGCTGGGTTGGCATGCAGTGGCTGCTTCTGCCAAGGAGAAGACAAAGACTGAACTGTGTTGTGTATCATGCTTGAAGAAGATCTCCAAGGGCTTGGTGTAGAGCTTCCCTCCTATTCTGAAGTATTAGGGACACAAAGACTTTCTTTCCTCTGTCCTCCCACACCTGGAACTGCTGTTTCAGCTGCCACAGAGGGAAAATGCAACACCAACGCACGACCTGCAACGAAGCCGTGGGCACCACTCGTGAAGTGCACAACGCACAACACCAACTTGCACCGCAGCCCCGACACCTGCCTACGCCGCACCGCATCGACTCTGACCTCATCACCGAAGCCGCTGCCTGCACCAGAGCCCAGGGCCCGCTTGTGGCACTCACGAAGCACTGCCCCGACTTGCACCGCAGCCCCAACCTCACTGACGCTGGTGCCTCATCATCGCGGAGCCGATACTTGACGTGGGTGACCTCCCGAATCCATCGACCCTGCACCGTCTTAAGGAACTGCTGCCTCGTCCCCAATGCAATGTCACCCCCCTGGCAACAGTAAGGAACTGACGCCTCACCTCCTCGGCAACAATAAGGAACCAACGCCTCACCTCCCCTGCATTGCAGTAAGGAACCAATGCCTCACCTCCCCTGTGGTCATAAGGAACCAACGCCTCACCTCAGCTGTGGTCATAAGGAACTTACTACGCATCACCTCCCCGATGCTGTGCACCATCTTTGTTTTCATCGTTTGCCTGGGTCCTGTTCTTGGGGGTCCATGCAACTCCGTGCCCGGTCTGCGCACTGCACGGTTGGTGCCGTACTTTAGGATTTTCAACTGTCACAACGTCGTAATTGCCCCAGTGTAGGAGAGTAGGATCTGCCTCTTATGTTGCCCCCACTTTTTTTCTGATGTTAGCACTGGTTTCTGGCTATAGTCTGGCTGGGTCCCTGCCAATCAGGGCCCCAGCCTCTCTGTTCTCTCTAAACGACATGGAGTGCACTCTAGGTGCACTAGTGATTGGATACTGTGGTGCCTTATGAGTCCCTAGTATATGGTACCTTAGGTGCCAAGGGCATAGGTACTTCACAGGCCTCCCAGGGGCTGCAGCATGTGTTATGCCACCCCTGGGAAGCAGTCTAAATCTGACACCACAGGCCTGCTACTGCAGCCTGGGTGAGGTGGTGCTAGCACCCCTCACTGAGATATAGGTTTCCTATATCTCTCCTGCACACACATATAAACCTATCAGTCACCCCTAAGGCAGGCCCTATCAATCCTGAGGGCAGGGTGCTTGGCTTCTATGTGAGGGGGTGCCTCTGCATGAGCAGGGCCCCTCTGCAGTTCTCAGAGTCCATTCTCTGGTGCTGTTTGTGGATGCGGTTAAACCATATACTCTTAAGTGCATTATATCCTCGCGGTAAATGCTAACTTTGGAATGGCTGCATCAAAACATGTCGTGTTTGGTGTCAAACATCTTGGAATACTACCCCCCGCCAATCTTGGCGGCGGGGGTAGCATTCCACCCTTCTAGAGGGATAAGACATGTACCTGCTGTGGAAACGCGGTAGAATCCTAAAGAGCCCTGGCATCACAAAATGGATGCCACCAGTCACAGACACTGGGCTGCCCTCCTGCTGATGACCGAAACTCACAGTGGAGGAAGCCCAACAATAGGCATCCTGTCACAGGGAGGTGTAACCACCTTCCAGACAGGGTTTAGTGTATTGGGGCTGGGTGGGTGCACTCTTAGAGTGCTTTGAAGTCCTGCACTGGGGGAGCAGAAGGCTCCTCTGTGCATATGCCAGTTCAAACCAGCTCAGGGGCTACCTGCCCCTGCTCTGGCGCGAAACTGGACAAAGGGAAGTGGGTGTAGCCACCCCCTCCCTTGACCCTCCCATAGGTGGGGTCATAGAGCTAGTCCATCCCCTCTTTTTAGTATAAGAGGGGGAACCTTGCCATTGCAAAGCAGATAACCCCTGGACGACGCTCTACAGAAGAATCCTGGCCCTTCGACGTTCCACTACCTTTGGAAGACAGAAGAATCTCCCTTGGAGTCAAGGAGTGACTCCCCTGCATGGCAGGCACCAAAAACGACAACGACGGTCACAAACTACGCCGCTCCCGCCGGAGTCCGAAGTCCCTGCAGCCCAAGAAGTGGATTTCCTGACCTCTCCCAGGCCATCGTGAGTCCCCAGCGAAGCTGAGGCAAGTGGATCCCACGAGTAACGAGGAACCGCGACCCCTGGGTACCGTGCACTATTGTCGAATGCAACCCCTTCACAACGTTCTACGAACTTGTGCTTTGGACCACGTGTGGTCCCGACCTCCAGCAGGAATCCCTCCGAAGATCAGAGGCCTACACCGTCCCGAGTGACCGTGGGCCCCTGTTGAGTGATTCCGCCCGAGGTGTCTTCGCGATCCCTTGCCCGCTGGCTTGTGGGTCCCCAGAAGACTTCTTAAAGAAACCAAAGGGCTCCCCTGATTGCTCCAGGCCTGCCCTGACTTACCCTTGCTGGGTGAGTTCCACAGACCTTGCTGGTCTGCGCCATCGACTTTTCTTCATCTCCCCGAGACTTGCGGCTGTCAAGGCTTGTTGGCTCCGATCGAGTTGCCGACACCGCAGTCAGCTGCAGACGTCGAGGGACACACCGAATCCAGCTCCTGGTCGTCGTCGACGCCTCCTGGACCACGTGGCTGAAGAGTCAAGGCACCTGCAACCGACCTGAAGCGACCGACGACGGTGGGCATCCATCTTCCTTGCCCCGGGTCACTGCCAAGTGACTTTGAACACTGTCCCCTCTGCTTTCAGGTCATCCTTCTTCAGAATCCAGGCTTGGATTCCACCGGACACTTCTTCAGCTCCCGCAAGCAGCAAGTCTTCTTTGGTCGCCATTGAAAACGACGCCGCGACCCGACACCAAAGGACACCTGTGCACCCGGCTTCCCTGGGTGAGGTAACTCCAGCACTACGGTGCTCCTGTGGGTGTGGGCCCTAGAACTACTTACCCTGTAAGTGACTTGCTTGTAGGTTCTCCCGAAGTATCCTAAAACTCTTTATTTCCAACCGCGACTTGCCCCATTGAAGTCAACGGTGATCCGCGCCTGTGTATCTACACTGCACGCGTCCCCCGTGGGTCCTTTACTTACCTGCCTTGGGTGGTTTCGTGAGGCCCCTGCACTTCTGAAGGCCCTAGGCCTTGTCTCCCTGCAATTCGTTGTCCCTAAGTCTCTTACTTAGTATATGGTCTGGTACGCCCCTAGGGCCCCAGCCATATTTTGTGCTTAACTTATTGTGAAACGTTGATTTATGCATATGTTTGTCTTCTAATCTCATAAAGAGATTAGTAGAGAGTTATTTAGAAATAAATACATATATATTTGATATATATACCTGTGTGGTGTCTTTTCATTTGGTGATTCAAGAGATTATATGGTAAACCAAGCTGCTTTACATTCCTCCGAGACTTAGCCTGAAGGCTGCTCTCCACAGCTACCACTAGGATAGCTTTCTTTAAAAGGTTGTCTTAAACCTATCTACCATAAGAGTCGATTTGCCCTGGTGCAAGGTGTCCACTTTAATTAGTGAACAGCATATACCAGGCCAACTTCTCACATTGGTGGGCAGCGTGTGGGATTCCAGCTTGCCATTGTTTTACCAGAAAATCTCTATTTGAATTACTAACTGAAAACCATTATAGGTACTCAAGGTACATATAAAGTCAAGCTTAGTATCAATAAGTTCTACTGAACTTAGAGCTGTGTGCCAAGGGATAGCACACCCTTTCCACAGCTCAAGCTAGGATCAGTAGGCCACAAACTAGTGTAGGTAGTACAACACTGCACAACACTAGAATGTCCTTAAAGGGTGGACCCAGTGGATCCACTCAGCCTCAGTATAAGGACATGGCTTTCTCTGACTTGAGAGCCATGTGTGTTGACAGACAACTGAGACTAGGACAGAGTCCCTCAACACTCCACCTGATAGATCTGCTGACAGCAGATGACCTTAGATTGGCTCTAGGAGCTAAAGGGTTTGAATCAGTGGGTGGGTCAGTCATAGTATCTGGGTCAGATGATGAAAATCAGAATGACCAAGACTCTGTGATTGAAGGGCCAGGCTCCAAGGGGCCTGAAAAGGACAGAGGAATTCTCCCTAAGAGAACTGACAGAGAGGAGGAGAGGCACAGATCCCCTTCCAGGGAATCTGACCACTCTTATCACTCTGGCAGAGAATTTGTCCAGCAGAGGAGCTCATACTTTTCCTTAAGAGAGACCTCCTCTGAGAGAAGGTGCAAACTGCTCCAGTATGAGGAAGCCAGAGTGGCCCTCAGAACCAAGCAGTTGGCACTGGATAGGGAAGCCCTGGAGATCCAGAGAGCTTCTAGAAAAGAGGGGTTAGAACCCCCTGGTGGCAGCAACAGTGTCCCTAGAGGCAGAGAATATATTCCTGACCATAGGAACCTGAGCAAGGTTGTTCCTCCCTACCAGAGTGGGGATGATATCCACAAGTGGATAACTGCTATGGAGAGGGCCTGTAGAGTACAGCAGGTCCCCCAAAAGCAGTGGGCAGCAATCTTGTGGCTCTCCTTTTCAGATAAAGGAAGAGACAAGCTCCTCACTGTTAGAGAGGAGGATGCTGATGATTATGAGGTCCTGAAGAGTGCACTGATAGATGGGTTTGGCTTAACCACTGAGCAGTACAGGTTGAAGTTCAGAGATACCCAGAAGGCACAGACTCAGGACTGGACTGACTTTGTTGATTGTGCAACCAAGGCTCTAGAGGGTTGGCTGGTTGGCAGTAGGGTTACTGATTTCAAGGGATTGTATAATCTGATGATGAGAGAACAGATCCTAAATAATTGCCAGAACCAGTTGTTGCATCAGTACCTGGTGGACTCTGATCTGACCTCTCCCCAAGAATTGGGAAAGAAGGCAGACAAATGGGTCAGAACCAGGGTGAGGCAGAAAACCCAGAACCAAGGGGGTGACACTAAGAAGCAAGATCCTAAAGGCTCTGAGAAAGGTGGGGATAAGTCAAAAGACCAGAAGTCTTCACAAGGGCCCCAAAAATCTGCATCTGGTGGGGAGTCACAGTCCAACAAGGGAAAAGGCCAAAAGAAGCCCTGGTGCAAATTCTGTAAACAGAAAGGGCACTGGACTTCTGATTGTACCAAGTCCAAAGACCAAACCACCACCACTCCTGCCCCTAAGGCAACTGTGCCCCCTAGCTCAGCTACTGGTGGAGGTGGTACGCAGAATAAGGGTGTAGTAGGGTTGACCCTGGGTTCTGAAGTGGATTCTGACCTAGTCAGAGTGACCACTCAGGCAATGCTGATTTGTGAGGGAAACATTGATATGTCCTTCCTAGTAAGCCCCAGTAATCTGGGCAAGTACAAACAGCAGCCTTTGATAAATGGCAAACAGGCTTTGGCATTTAGGGACACAGGTGCTAGTGTCACCATGGTGGCAGAGGACCTAGTGGACCCTGGACAGATCATCCTGGGTGAAATGTACCAGGTGACCAATGCAAGCAATGTCCAGACCAACCATAGTCTGGCAGTTGTGAATTTCTCCTGGGGAGGGGTAACTGGCCTCAAGAAGGTTGTAGTCAGTGCAGACCTCCCTGTAGAATGTCTATTGGGCAATGATCTAGAGACTTCAGCCTGGTCTGAAGTAGAGTTATGGACTCATGCTGAGATGTTGGGCATCCCTGCAGAGGTATTTGCTGTGACCAGGTCACAAGCAAGAATGCATGACACTGAACCAGCTCTGGATCCTGGAACAATGGACCAGATGCTTCCCAAGAGGAGGAGCAGTAGGGTTAAGGCAGTGCCTTCCCCTCTGTCTCAGATCAAGGATTCACTTCCAGAGGGAGGTGAAGCAGAACCTGAAGAAGGAACTGCTCCAGTGGGACTTGAACCTGACCAGGTTGAGTTCTTGGGGGCAGAGGGCCCTTCCAGGGAAGATCTGAGCAAGGAGCAACAGTGCTGCCCCTCTCTTGAACCCCTCAGACAGCAGGCTGCTGCTGAGGCTGCTGGGAGTGCTAGTGGGTCCCATAAAGTTTATTGGGATGAGGGACTCCTATATTCTGAGGGTAGAGACCCAGCCCCTGGAGCCACCAGGAGGTTGGTAATACCTCAGAAGTTTAGGGGTTCCTCTTGACCTTAGCACATGATATCCCTTTGGCAGGACACTTGGGCCAAAACAAGACCTGGGACAGGCTTGTTCCACATTTTCATTGGCCACATATGTCAGAGGACACAAAGGAGTTTTGTCGCTCCTGTGTCACTTGCCAAGCCAGTGGTAAGGCAGGTGGCACAACAAAGGCCCCCTGATACCACTACCTGTGGTGGGGGTACCCTTTGAAAGGGTAGGGATTGACATTGTTGGTCCCCTTGACCCTCAGACTGCATCTGGGCACAGATTTATCCTGGTGGTAGTGGATCATGCCACCAGGTACCCAGAGGCAATTCCCCTGAGGACCACCACAGCACCTGTGGTGGCAAGAGCCCTCATTGGAGTTTTCTCCAGAGTGGGTTTTCCAAAGGAGGTCATTTCTGACAGAGGTACCAACTTCATGTCAGGATATCTGAAAGCAATGTGGAAGGAGTGTGGTGTAACTTATAAGTTCACCACCCCTATCACCCACAATGCAATGGTTTAGTTGAACGCTTCAACAAGACCTTGAAAGGAATGATTAAGGGACTCCCAGAGAAGCTTAGGCGGAAATGGGACCTTCTTCTTCCTTGCCTTTTGTTTGCATACAGAGAGGTTCCACAGAAGGGGTTGGCTACAGCCCATTTGAGCTTCTGTTTGGGCATCCTGTGAGAGGTCCACTATGTTTGGTAAAAGAGGGCTGGGAGTTACCTCTCAAGCCCCCCAAACAAGATGTGATGGACTATGTACTTGGTCTCCGCTCCCGGATGGCAGAGTACATGAAAAAGGCAACCAAAAACCTGGAGGCCAGCCAAGAATTGCAAAAGCTTGGCATGACCAAAAGGCTGTGCTGACTGTATACCAGCCAGGACAGAAAGTGTGGGTGTTGGAGCCTGTGGCCCCAGCAGCCCTCCAGGACAAATGGAGTGGCCCCCATACAATAGTTGAACAGAAGGGAGAAGTCACCTATCTGGTGAATCTTGGAACTCCCAGGAGCCCCCTAAGGGTGCTTCATGTCAACAGATTAAAGCCATATGTTGACAGGGCTGACATGGGCTTGCTCATGGCAACTGATGAGGACCAGGAGGAGGAGAGTGACCCTCTCCCTGACCTGCTCTCTCAGAACCCTGATGATGGGTCAGTAGATGGTGTTGCTTCGGCAAGCAGCCTCACTGACCATCAGCAAACTGAGTGCAGACAAGTTCTGCAACAGTTTAGACATATGTTTAGCCTGACCCCTAGTCAGACTACCTGGTGCACCCATGAGGTGGACACTGGGGACAGTCTGCCTGTCAAGAATAAAATCTACAGGCAACCTGACCATGTCAGGGACTGTATCAGGACTGAAGTCCAGAAAATGTTGGAGTTAGGCGTGATTGAGCCTTCAGATAGCCCTTGGGCTAGCCCAGTAGTCCTGGTACCCAAGCCTCATACCCAGGGTGGTAAGAAAGAAATGAGGTTTTGTGTAGACTACAGAGGCCTCAATGCAGTCACTAGGACTGATGCCTATCCCATACCAAGGGCAGATGAGCTGATTGATACTTTGGCCTCAGCCAAATATCTAAGCACATTTGACCTAACAGCTGGCTACTTGCAAATCAGATTAGCTGATGATGCAAAAGCCAAAACAGCATTTTCGACCCCTGGTGGGCACTACCACTTTGTGGTGATGCCCTTTGGATTGAAAAATGCACCTGCCACTTTTCAGAGGTTGGTGAATAAAGTTCTGGCAGGGATGGAAACTTATTGCTCAGCTTATCTAGATGATATTGCTGTCTTTAGTTCCTCCTGGCAGGATCACCTGGTCCACCTCAGAAATGTTTTGGAGGCCCTGCAGAAAGCAGGCCTCACTATCAAGGCCACCAAGTGCCAGATAGGGCAGAGTCAGGTTGTGTACCTGGGCCACCTTGTAGGTGGAGGCCAGGTTCAGCCTTTACAGAGCAAAATCCAAACCATAATGGAATGGGTTGCTCCAACCACCCAGACACAGGTGAGAGCCTTCTTAGGCCTGACTGGGTACTATAGGAGGTTTGTCAAGGGATATGGATCTATAGTGACCCCCTTGAATGATCTTACCTCTAAGAAAATGCCAAAAAAGGTTCAGTGGACAGCTAGCTGTCAAAAGGCATTTGAAGACCTAAAGCAGGCCATGTGCACTGCCCCCATCTTACAGAGTCCAGACTACACCAAAAAGTTCATTGTCCAAACAGATGCTTCTGAGCTGGGTGTGGGAGCTGTACTGTCTCAACTGAATGATGAAGGTCAAGACCAGCCAGTAGCTTTTATTAGCAGAAGGCTGACCCCTAGAGAGAAACGTTGGTCAGCTATAGAGAGGAGGCCTTTGCTGTGGTATGGGCCCTGAAGAAGCTGAGGCCATACTTGTTTGGTACTCACTTCATAGTTCAGACTGACCACAAGCCCCTCCTATGGCTAAAGCAGATGAAAGGTGAAAACCCAAAACTTTTGAGGTGGTCCATTTCCCTACAGGGGATGGACTATACAGTGGAACATAGGCCTGGGACCCAACATGCCAATGCAGATGGACTCTCAAGGTATTTCCACTTTGAACACGAAGACTCAACTGGTCAAGGTTAGTTTAGTGTCCCTACGTTTGGGGGGGGTTGTGTAGGAGAGTAGGATCTGCCTCTTATGTTGCCCCCACTTTTTTTCTGATGTTAGCACTGGTTTCTGGCTATAGTCTGGCTGGGTCCCTGCCAATCAGGGCCCCAGCCTCTCTGTTCTCTCTAAACGACATGGAGTGCACTCTAGGTGCACTAGTGATTGGATACTGTGGTGCCTTATGAGTCCCTAGTATATGGTACCTTAGGTGCCAAGGGCATAGGTACTTCACAGGCCTCCCAGGGGCTGCAGCATGTGTTATGCCACCCCTGGGAAGCAGTCTAAATCTGACACCACAGGCCTGCTACTGCAGCCTGGGTGAGGTGGTGCTAGCACCCCTCACTGAGATATAGGTTTCCTATATCTCTCCTGCACACACATATAAACCTATCAGTCACCCCTAAGGCAGGCCCTATCAATCCTGAGGGCAGGGTGCTTGGCTTCTATGTGAGGGGGTGCCTCTGCATGAGCAGGGCCCCTCTGCAGTTCTCAGAGTCCATTCTCTGGTGCTGTTTGTGGATGCGGTTAAACCATATACTCTTAAGTGCATTATATCCTCGCGGTAAATGCTAACTTTGGAATGGCTGCATCAAAACATGTCGTGTTTGGTGTCAAACATCTTGGAATACTACCCCCCGCCAATGTTGGCGGCGGGGGTAGCATTCCACCCTTCTAGAGGGATAAGACATGTACCTGCTGTGGAAACGCGGTAGAATCCTAAAGAGCCCTGGCATCACAAAATGGATGCCACCAGTCACAGACACTGGGCTGCCCTCCTGCTGATGACCGAAACTCACAGTGGAGGAAGCCCAACAATAGGCATCCTGTCACAGGGAGGTGTAACCACCTTCCAGACAGGGTTTAGTGTATTGGGGCTGGGTGGGTGCACTCTTAGAGTGCTTTGAAGTCCTGCACTGGGGGAGCAGAAGGCTCCTCTGTGCATATGCCAGTTCAAACCAGCTCAGGGGCTACCTGCCCCTGCTCTGGCGCGAAACTGGACAAAGGGAAGTGGGTGTAGCCACCCCTCCCTTGACCCTCCCATAGGTGGGGTCATAGAGCTAGTCCATCCCCTCTTTTTAGTATAAGAGGGGGAACCTTGCCATTGCAAAGCAGATAACCCCTGGACGACGCTCTACAGAAGAATCCTGGCCCTTCGACGTTCCACTACCTTTGGAAGACAGAAGAATCTCCCTTGGAGTCAAGGAGTGACTCCCCTGCTTGGCAGGCACCAAAAACGACAACGACGGTCGCAAACTACGCCGCTCCCGCCGGAGTCCGAAGTCCCTGCAGCCCAAGAAGTGGATTTCCTGACCTCTCCCAGGCCATCGTGAGTCCCCAGCGAAGCTGAGGCAAGTGGACCCCACGAGTAACGAGGAACCGCGACCCCTGGGTACCGTGCACTATTGTCGAGTGCAACCCCTTCACAACGTTCTACGAACTTGTGCTTTGGACCACGTGTGTTCCCGACCTCCAGCAGGAATCCCTCCGAAGATCAGAGGCCTACACCATCCCGAGTGACCGTGGGCCCCTGTTGAGTGATTCCGCCCGAGGTGTCTTCGCGATCCCTTGCCCGCTGGCTTGTGGGTCCCCAGAAGACTTCTTAAAGAAACCAAAGGGCTCCCCTGGTTGCTCCAGGCCTGTCCTGACTTACCCTCGCTGGGTGAGTTCCACAGACCTTGCTGGTCTGCGCCATCGACTATTCTTCATCTCCCCGAGACTTGCGGCTGCCAAGGCTTGTTGGCTCCGATCGAGTTGTTGACACCGCAGTCAGCTGCAGACGTTGAGGGACACACCGAATCCAGCTCCTGGTTGTCGTCGACGCCTCCTGGACCACGTGGCTGAAGAGTCAAGGCACCCGCAACCGACCTGAAGCGACCGACGACGGTGGGCATCCATCTTCCTTGCCCCGGGTCACTGCCAAGTGACTTTGAACACTGTCCCCTCTGCTTTCAGGTCATCCTTCTTCAGAATCCAGGCTTGGATTCCACCGGACACTTCTTCAGCTCCCGCAAGCAGCAAGTCTTCTTTGGTCGCCATTGAAAACGACGCCGCGACCCGACACCAAAGGACACCTGTGCACCCGGCTTCCCTGGGTGAGGTAACTCCAGCACTACGGTGCTCCTGTGGGTGTGGGCCCTAGAACTACTTACCCTGTAAGTGACTTGCTTGTAGGTTCTCCCGAAGTATCCTAAAACTCTTTATTTCCAACCGCGACTTGCCCCATTGAAGTCAACGGCGATCCGCGCCTGTGTATCTACACTGCACGCGTCCCCCGTGGGTCCTTTACTTACCTGCCTTGGGTGGTTTCGTGAGGCCCCTGCACTTCTGAAGGCCCTAGGCCTTGTCTCCCTGCAAGTCGTTGTCCCTAAGTCTCTTACTTAGTATATGGTCTGGTACGCCCCTAGGGCCCCAGCCATATTTTGTGCTTAACTTATTGTGAAACGTTGATTTATGCATATGTTTGTCTTCTAATCTCATAAAGAGATTAGTAGAGAGTTATTTAGAAATAAATACATATATATTTGATATATATACCTGTGTGGTGTCTTTTCATTTGGTGATTGAAGAGATTATATGGTAAAACAAGCTGCTTTACATTCCTCCGAGACTTAGCCTGAAGGCTGCTCTCCACAGCTACCACTAGGATAGCTTTCTTTAAAAGGTTGTCTTAAACCTATCTACCATAAGAGTCGATTTGCCCTGGTGCAAGGTGTCCACTTTAATTAGTGAACAGCATATACCAGGCCAACTTCTCACACCCAGGTAAAGCTATTTGTTGCTTCAAGCTTTATTGTGTTACTGTATGTGTGCACAAATGCTTTACACACTGCCTCCGAGATAAGCCTGACTGCTCATGCTAAGCTACCAAGGGGGTGAGCAGGGGTTGTCTAAAGGCGTAACTCCCTTACCCTGACTAGAAGCAAGGGTCCCTACTTGGACAAAGGTGCAAACCATTGCCAACTAGAGACCTCCATTTCTATCAATCAGTAATGTCATAAATTATGTCATAGAACATGTCCTGAATGAAGTAATATGTGAGGTCGTGAGCAGTGCATGGCGGGGGCACAAGTTATAGTTAGCTTTTTGCCTTTAGGTGCTATTTTCACTAAAAACTTTAAAATTGCATAGCTCCAGTTCTACTGATTTAGATTGGTGGCGTTCTGGTATCATTTTATTTATTAAGATTTACTCTATTTTTCTTAACTTGCTTGGGGTTTGTTGTGTTGTATTTTCACCTTATTACTGTTTGAGCACTTCATAAATACTTTACACATTGCCTCTAAGTTAAGCCTGACTGCTTTGTGCCAAGCCACCTCAGGGTTAAGCACAGGATAATTTCATGACTTTTGTGTGTCGCCCTGACAAGGATTGTGGATTTTGCTGGTGGGGTTCCTATCCCTCTAAATCAGTAGCCCAATTTCTTACATATTATTACCAATTGACTTGCATGATGGTTTTACAGCTATGTCATGATTCTACTACTGTAGGTCCTCAAGACCAAAGAGCCACAAAAGATCTGATCAATCAGCAATTTTGGTGGCCATCTGTACATAGGATATTAAGAACTGCAAGAAATCTTGTGAGATCTGTAATGAAGTCAAGGTTGATTCTCAAAGAAGAGTTTGTCTCTTACAAGCTTTAGAAAATCCATCAAAGCCTTTGAAATTCATATTGAAATATTTTACTGTACCTCTTTCAAAAAGCGCCACTTGCGGTCATCTGGTCGCGCTAGACTGGGGTAAAGTCACAAGTTCAGGCCGACTACGATGGAGCATGGGTCGAATACAAGGGCCAGCTTAGTCCAGCTGAAAAGTTATCTTCAAAGTGCAGCGTGTTCAGCAAGACAGTCCTTCAAGTAGCGGGGCAGTCCTCTGGCAAAAAGACAGTCCGTCTTCTGTAACTTCTACTGGTCCCATGGTTGCAGGAGCATTCTGATCAGTGACTTTGGAGGTCCAATATTTATACCTGGTGCCAGTCTTTGTGTCGGGGGACTCTCTGTCCTACCTCCACATCTGGTTCTGGAAAGTTCTTCCCCTTACTCTGTCAAGACTCCAGGGGCTGGGGTCAGTGTTTTATTGTTTGCAGGATGCAAAGCCCTTTGAAGTGCAGGTGAGGTTGGGTACAGCTCATCCCGGTCATCCAGTCAGGGTGGCATTTCCTGTTCACACCTAAGCCCCTTTTGTCTCACTATCTGGAAGCAATACACAAACCCCAACAGCAGAACCATTTAAAGTCATGTAACCCAAGACACTGGCAAAAGGCACAGTTGGTTAGGACACAAAAATGCCAACTTTCTTAAAGTGGCATTTCTGTAATTGTAACTTCAAATCCGACTTTAGCATTGAAGAGGGATTTAAATTACAATTCAAAAGAGCCCAGGAAGTATTTTTCTACCTGCTCCCAATCTAAAGTTAGCACTTATTAAATGTAATTTTGTTTTTGCTTGTCCAGGACCCAGTCTCTTTTCTTGAAAACCGTGTCCCGAGCACATCAGCGTTTATGAGCATTGGTCATCATTCTAGACTTATGCAAAGAATCCATCATAGGGATCTCATCCACATCTGTTGACCTATAAGTGGTCCATTGTGGCATTTTGGTTCCCATGGCTCTCCCAAACATCATGGTGGCATGGCTTTCACTTCTAGTGGAATGGGTAGTTGTTCGGTAGGCACGAAAGGCTGAACATAGGGTCGAGATGAGATCACTTCCTTCTGTGCAGCACGCTGAACTACTTTCTTTAGGGTTCCCATGAATCGATCAACAATGCTGTTGTTCTGTGTCTAGAGAGCAGTACTTTTCTGATGTTTGCCATTCATGTTAATGAGAAACTCTTTAAACTCGCGGATATTAAACGGTGGGCAATTGTCAGACTTAAGAATGGTGGGGACACACCACGTTGCAAAATGTCATTTAATGTCCAAATGACTTTGTCATGTGTGATTGACGACAGGTCTTCCATGAGGGAAAATCGTTAGCACCCATCAACAACTACCATTAGATGATGTCCATTGTTAAGGGGTCCAAAGAAATCAATTGCAATCCCCTCCCATACCTGTTTTGAGAGATCACACATAACTAATGGATGCCTCATTGTTTTGGGAGGCAAGCAGTTGCACAAATGACAGGCCTTTAATACTCTTTCAACTCTTTCGTCAAGGCAAGGAAACCACACTCGGTCTTAAAGAGCTGAGCTTTCTTGCTGGCGACAGTGCCATGATGACCCTAATGGCTAGTTCAATGACTTGTTGTCGCAGTCTCTCTGGAATGACAATTCTAGAACCTCGTAATATAATGCCTTCTAGTGTGACAGAGAGTTCCTCGCTCACATTTCTTAACTTTTGGTATTCCAAGTCATCCGTAAGAGGTCGAATGTGTTTCTTCCAGGATTGCTGGGCAATATTGTGTTCGAGAACACACAAATCTTGATCTCTACTTGTAGCAGAAAGAATTTTGCTTTCAGCTCCACTGAAAGACCTGCAGGTATACTTGACTTGACGATGAAGTTAACATATGCTTCAGCCTCAACCACTTTAGACATTGTACTGTGACACTGTACTTGCACTCATGAAAAGTAGTCAAAGGGATTTTTACCTTTCCCTGGTCTATGCACAATAGTATAATCATACTCTTGCAATCACAACCACCACCACTCGATGCGAGGGGACATATTGGCTTTAGGATTCCCAAAAATGGTAAGTAAAGCTTGGTGGTCAGTGACAAGGGTGAAGTGTTTTCCGTATAGAAACATATGGATGTGTTCAGAAGCCCACGCCACAGCTAGACTTTCTTTCTCAGTTTGGGAATAAGCATGTTTGATCTGCGACAGACTCTAGCTCGCATAAGCCACAATGTGCCTTTGAGCGTTGTCGTTTTCACTGTGCCTGGCAAGGAGCACACCCAGCACCACTTGACTCGCATTTACTACATGTTAAAAATGGGGGTCTCTTGTTGGCAAGGGTTTGCACCTTTGTCCAAGTAGGGACTCTTCCTTCTAGTAAGGGTAAGGGAGTTGCACTCCTAAAATAACCCCTGCTCACCCCCTTGGTAGCTTGGCATGAGCAGTCAGGCTTATCTTAGAGGCAGTGTGTAAAGCATTTGCATATAGCCAAAAGTAATACAGTGAAAACACTACAAACGGACACCACACCAGTTTTAGAAAAATATCCAATATTTTATATACTCAAAACAAGACCAAAATGATAAAAATCCACAATACAGTACTTAGAAATCTTCAGTCATCAAAATAGACTTTAAATATAGTTCCTTGAAGTTGATAGCTCCATCTGGGGCTATAACTACGTCGTGAACAACAAATCCAAACAGTTCTGGCTGACCGCGGCGTCGCAGGCCAGCTCCGGTGTCGGGAAGACCCGTAAAACAGTACCTTTAGAATTGCAGGGCATTGGCGACCTCTCATTGAGGTCCAAACGCACGGCGTCCGCAGGCGTCGGTTCCGGAGGTTAGTGCAGGAGTCGTCAGGACCTTGGAGTCACACACGTTGCTGATCAAACTCCTCGCGGTTGAAGTCAGGAGCGCCGGCGTCGGTAGGCGTCGGGTGCTGCGGTACGAAGGTCAGTGGTGCGGCTTGCGGTGCCCCCAGGTTGCGGTGAAGGCAGCGGCTCGGTGATGGTCATCCAGCGGCATCGGTGAGCCAGGGTTGCGGTGCAAAGTGATGCGGTGCTCGTCGCGGTGCTGGCAGGTCATGATGCAAGCAGCGGCGTCGTTGTTGCTGATGCGCTTTCGTCGGCTGACGAACTGGAGTTGATGGCACCGGCGTCGGTAGGCCAAGGCTGCGGTGCGGAATGAGGACGGTGCATAGATGTAACTTACGAGCGGTGCCCTCGCAGCACGGTGCAAGCAGCGGTGTCGATGTCAGCGTGGAGCGGTGTCGTCGGGGATACCAGGGCAACGGTGTGAAGCGAGGCGGTGCGGAGTGTGGTGCCCACAGGTCGCGGTGCAAGCAGCGGCTTGGTGGCGGTGTCAGGTGGCGTCATCGGTGAGACCAGGTTTGCGGTGCGGCGTTGCGGCGGTGCCCTCTGCAGTGCCTTCAGGACACGGAGTCGGCAGCGGCATCGTAGACGGCGTTGGGCTGCTTTTCTTCTGTTGCAGCACAAAACACACAGTCCCCAGTGCTGATGGCAGAAGAACTTGAAGTCTTTGCTGTTCCTGAGACTTCTTGAACAGGGGGCAAGCTCTACCTCAAGCCCTTGGAGAAACTGACAAAAAGGAAGTTGCAGAAAGTTCAGTCCAGTCCTTTCACTGCCCAAGGCAGAAGCAGCTACTGCAGGCCACACAGCAAAGCACACAGCAAAGTGGTAGTCTCTCCTCACAGCTTCTCCAGCTCTTCTTCTTGGCAGTCTTCTTGGTTCCAAAAGAGTTCTAAAGTTTAGGTGTTTGGGACCCACTTTTTATAGCCAAAAATCCTTTGTCCTCTCAGGCAGAGAGTGTCTGTGCTTAGTCCAAACCAGTTCTGTCCTCTCTGGCCCACCTTCCTGGCAGGGGCCTATTCAGTTGCAAGGGAAATCTCCTCCCACCACTCTAAATGCAGACTGGGCCTATTCATGTGCTAGTGAAAACTCCCCCCACTACTCTGAATGCAGCCCAGGTCTATTTAACCCAGCCCTGACTCATTCAGGAAAGGCAGGACACACATCAACCCCCCGGTGGCCATCTGAGAGAATGCACCTCCCCAACCCCTGTCACTCCAAAGCCAGACAGTCAATACACATCCTAGCAGAGGCACACAGGATGGCTAAGTAAGAAAACACCTACTTTCTAAAAGTGTTGTTTTCAAACACAGAATGTAGAAATCACCTTTACTAAAAGATGCATCTTTAGATTCTGAGTTCAGGCATACTAAACTTTATTTTCCTATCTGGTCCCAATGGGAAGTTATATTTATAAGATGTTATATATTAACTCCCATGCTTTCCTATGGGCCAGATATTCTTTCAATAGTGAAAAACGAAATTGGCAGTATTTCACTATCAGGACATGCCACACACATCAGGGCATGTCCTACCTTTAACATACACTTCACCCTGCCCACAGGGGTACCTTGGGCCTACCTTAGGGGTGACTTACATGTAAGAAAAGGGAAGGGTAGGGCCTGGCAAGTGGGTGCACTTGCCAAGTTGACATGGCAATTACAAACTGCGCGCAGACTCTGCAGTGGCAGGTCTAAGTTACCTTTCCAGGGCTACTCATGTGGGTGGCACAATCAGTGCTGCAGGCCCACTAGTAGCATTTGATTTACAGGCCCTGGGCACACACAGTGCACTGTACTAGGGACTGACTAGTAAATCAAATATGCCAATCATGGAAACACTAATCCATAATACAAATTTCACAGAGAACATATGCACTTTAGCACTGAATCGCAGTGGTAAAGTGCCCAGAGTCCTAAAACCAACAACAGCAGGTCAGGAAAAAACAGGAGGAAGAAGCAAAAGGTTTGGGGATAACCCTGCAAAAAGGGCCATCTCCAACACTTAATTGGATCAAAATAAGCCATTTCAGTAGCGTTCTTTTTTGTCAAGTCTCTCAATGGGGCACTGACTGTGGAAAAGTCATGAATATACCTGGAACAGTAACTGGCCATGCCAAGAAAAGATCGCAGTATTGTCACATCTTGTGGTGGAGTAGTGGACGACAAGGCTTGTACTTTAGCCCAATGTGGTGTCATCCCCTTTTTGAGAGAAAATATCCCCAAAGAATTTGAATTTCCAGCATCATCAAGCAAGGGGCATACTTCTGAGAGGGCTTTCGCAAGTTCTTTTCGATTGGCCCCAAATACCAGCACATAAATATTATAATTAAAAACGTGTGTTAGGCTGTATTATGCGACGAATTACATCCTGAAAACGTTGTGCAGCTGACTACACCCCAAAACTTAGCCTTTTATATCTGAACAAACCAATATAGGTCGAAAAGGTGATGCACCTGCAGTTTTCTTCTAGTTCGAGTTGATGATACCTCTTGTTCAGATCGAGACGAGAAAACACTTTGGCACCATTCGGCTGTGTGATCATATCTGCAATGTGCAGACCGGGATAACATTTCTTTCTCAATTGACTTGTTTGCTTGGTGCATGTCAGCACAGAGGCGCATGGCACCTCCACTGTTCTTTTTGGGCACTACCATTATGGGTGAAACCCATGGTGTCGGGCTAGTATAGCGTTCAGCTATATCATGTTTTAACAGTGTTTCCAGTTCTTTCTCAATAGCTTCCTGCAAGTGAAAAGCAATTCGACGATGTCGTTGAGCAACAGGATGACTGTCCTCATTGATATGAAGATACACTTTCATGGTCTTAAGCTTTCCTAATCCATGAAACAATGACAGGAACTGACCTATTGCGTCTGCCTGTGCATTTATGCTATAGTTGATGGAACTCAGACCCATGTCTGCAGCAGTACTGAAACTGAGTAAACAAGCACTTGACGAAGTACCTTTAAGAACATGAATCAGTGCTTGTACCTTCGTTTTCTTGTGTAGTACGGTTGCCTCTTATGATCCTTGAGCCCATGTGTATACCTTTGTCTTCGAAGGTGTGAGACGTGGCACAGACGACAGTTCATTGTACTTCTCTGCCGGCAAGATGTTCATCGATGTACCTCTGTTGATGATGAAAGGTATGGAACAACCATTCACCTTCAGTGTGATCTTGGGGCAATGTCCAAAGGAACATTGCTGTTTCATGTGGTGATCTTGCTTGCACTTGAACTCTTCTCTGCATGTGTTCACGTCATATACCAGTTGACACCATTATCACATAGCTATGTTTTTTCACTGTTGCTCAACAATGACCTTAAAGAACCTTTGGAGGGTGAATTTGATGATGATCTACTTTGTTTAGTTTCCACATGCCTCAATTGGTGTCGCTGCTTGATCTTGTAGGCGTGGCCATAGGATTTCTGTTCTCTCCTCGACGTGACACAGTTGTTTCTCTTTCGCTTTGCAAACCATTACAAAATGGGTTTTTTTCCCGCAACCCTTGCTTGTTTGCCCAATGGCAGGACAATTACCTTCATGAGGAAAGGAGAATATGCATCAGAAACACCACTTTTTTTCCTTGGGGACATCACTTTATGGCCCTCGGCCTTGTGTCTCTGGTTATTTCTCATGTTCAGTGCTGATTCACTCAGCGCTAATCCAGCTTCCATCTTAGCAGCTTGTTGATCTACACGTTTTTCTGCGCTCGCAGCCAAGAGCACTCTCTTCACACTGAGTGTCTTGCGCAACATACGTCGTCTGAACGAGTCGGAAAGGAAACCATCGATGACTCTGAGACGGATGGCTTCTTCATCATTGAATTAATTGAACTTGCCATATTTGATGAGGGCCTCAAGTCTTTCAGCAAACTCATCCATTGTTTCTCCTGCTTGCTCTCTGGCTTGTTGGAAAATGTACCTTTAATAGCCGACATTCAGCATAGGATTGAACTTGATTCCTAATGCTGCCTTAATCTAATGGTGAGATATTTCATTAGCTTCTGATATTTTCGTTATCGCTTCATTCACATCATCACCTGCAATGTTCGTTAAGTATTGAATGACCTTTTTGTCATTTGTTTCTTTTAGCGCGTTGATGAAATCGTCAAATATTTCGATCCAGGCAGTCCATCTGGCACCAATATTCAGTTTTTTGGTGGTGTTGAATGGAAGCAGCAGTTTCAAAAACATGGCGGCATCAAAACCACCTGTGGGACTTCCTGCTGTCGAGAGCAGGGCTGGCTCTCGTGCCGTCGGCTGCCCGTTGGACCTAATCCATTCATACCATCTCTGAGCCCCAGCTGCATGCTTGCATCAGTGTCGTCCTGGCTGATGTTGAATGGCTTCTTTCTCCTGTCTGGGATTTTGTAACTGTTTTGTCTCCTGTACATGGTCATCACCACTCTCAACCTTCTGCATTGTACCTGGCCTTCACTGCCTTTAGCGTTTCGTGGCGCCTGGATGATCTTGCTTTTGGCATGTTTTTCTTCACCTGGCCCTCGAAGCCTTCTGTACTTCTCTGTACCTGGTTGTCGCTGCCTTTAGTGCTACCGTACTGTATGTATGCTGGCTCTGTGTTATATTGCAGCGCAGTACCTCTTCTTTCGCCTTACCAACACGTTCTGGGCCCACTTTGACTGAACTTTCCATAGGGTCTTCACCTTCTTTGAAAGCCTTGCACTGGCTGGAGTGGCACTTTGACTCCACATGCGCAAACCATCAACTGCTTTACTTTGGCTGAGGCGTACGTGGCACGCACAAGCAGTTTGCTGGACCTCAGCAAACTTTCAGGGAGTTCACTCTCATTACTTCGGGTTGCAGATCCCACCCTCGTCACCAGCTGTAGTGCGCCCACCAGCAATGTAGCATGCAAATGACCACGACACGCATAGAGCTCTGTAGTGCACGTCTCTATTCTTCAGAGTGCAACCGTTAACTAACTGTACGCATTACGCCATGAACTTTATTAACTACACCCAGACACACCCTAATGATTATGTCATTCTTCTATGGAGTTCATCAGGTACCAGAAGGATGCCGCTCTACATATTTACAAGACAATACCGGAGAGACACACCTTACAACAGTGAAAATGACTTTAGGAGTATTCCACTGTCAGGACATGTAAAACTTAAGTACAGATGTGCTACTTTTTAAATACAGTGCACCCTGACCCATGAGCCTTTAGGGCCTCCCTTAGGGGTGACTTATAAAAAGAAGGCTTCGACCTGACAAAAGGTTTTTTTGACAGGTCAAAATGGCAGTTTAAACTTCACTACATTCTGCAATGGCACGTCTGAGCCGTTTTAAAGTGCTACTTTAGTGGGTGGCACAATGAGTGCTGCAGGCCCACTAGTAGCATTGAATTTGCATGTAGTACATGTAGTACCATATGCCAGGGACCTACAAGTAAATGAAATGTGTCAATTAGTTCTAAGCCAGTTTTACCATGTTTGAAGGAGAGAACACAAGCACTTGAGCACCGGTAGGCAGTGCTAAAGTGCACAAAGTCCTAACGCCAATAAAATGAATTCAGCAAACACAAGGAGTGAAGGCAAACGTTTTAGGTAATACCATGCCAAGCATGTCAGGTCTAACAGAATATATATCCTGAATTTGAATATATCAGGTCATCCCGATATAAAAACTACTTATCCTTTCTTTTAAACCATTAATATTTATTTAAATCTATTATTCCTTTTTTGGTTTGATCTGAGAAAGAAGTTGTAAAAGTTGCTACAAAAGCAAATGACAGAATAACTTTTTCTCTTTCTGGAATTTCCTAATTAGGAAACAGGAGAGACAAAGAGTCCATTACATTGCTTTGTGATCTTGGAATACAAATTACCTTGACAAGATATTGTTGATAGCCCCATCTTGCGTTCTACTTTCAAGTTTGTTTTAACTGGGTTTTTTGCCTCTAGTAGCAAATATTGTCATTTCTTGATTGCTTCTTTAATAGCCAAGAGTTATTTCTTTGATATGCAATAATGTACTTCTGGTTTAGTAAACTTCCATGAATAGAAGACAACCGCTTGCATTTCTTTTCTGTTATCTTGAATTAGGACTGCTCCCAACGAGTGATCTGAAAGATAAAAGGTTTGGAAACATCAGGCCTAAATACATTTCTTTGTTAGTATTATAAGGGCATTGGAGGCTTCTGGAGTCCATTGAAATTCGTTTAATTTTTTAAGCTAGCTAGGTATAGGATTAACAATGTCAGCATAGTTTTTAATCAATTTCCTGTACTAATATGCTAATCTGAATTTTTTTTAAATTGCCCTAACTGAGTAGGGAGCATTCCATTCTTGATAGTTTTTGTTATTGTGAACCCACTTAAATCCCCTGCCATTCTGTGATTGATATCTATGCAAGATGGAACACAGCACCAAACTCATGAACTCGGGGAGAAACAAGGAAGGGATGGAGACAGAATATCCGGACTGGAGCTCACTTTCTGAGATTTTATCTGTTTCATGGGATGGCACCAGTCTATGTGTATGGTACAATAGGTAATAGATCTGACCCGCGGTTTCAGCATTGGATTGTGCTATGACAAGCTAGGATCCAACCTGGAATCTGGTCTAGGCCCCTGGACGCTACTGAATATGCACAGATAAGACTTTATAAGAAGTAGGACAGGACACAGCACAGCAAAAATACAAGGCATGGATGGGACTAAGGGAACCGTAATAGGAAAAACAACAAATACAGAAGGGATACCAAGAGGTGTCCAAACTAAGGTATGAATCAGAAAGGCAGCACAGTACCAGACATAGGGCTCTGTTCCCAAGATGAGTTAATGTGGCTCTACCCCTCATGACCTACCTGGAAATAATCCTAATTCTGTAGGTGTGCTCATGTGAGTCGCTAACAGTTAGCAGTCTACTATTCCTTTCTTAGCCTTCATCTACTTGTTTTCCCACATCTCCAGGCGCTTGGGTCTGTCATCTCACCAGAATCCTGATAATATCAATCCACCTGCAAGAATGCCCCTTGGGGAACATTGTGGAGTCTCCTTACTAATCCGGGTGCATGAATGAAATCTGCGGGCTCCTGTGATCTTTCTGAAACACCATATCTCTTCCAGACCATGAGGTATTATAACTGGTCTCGGAAGACAAGGGATTCTCTAATTTCCTCAACTTCATACTCTGGTGAGTCATCAGTCAAAACTCGGGGAGGTTTACTGGCTGCATCATTTACTGCAGGTTTGAATATGGACATAGGGAACATTGAGTGAAGATGTCAAGAGACAGGAGGGCTAATTGTACAGCATACTTCCCTACTTTCCTGATGACTTTGAATGGGCCTACAAGTCGAAGTGTAAACTGAGAGTGAGACCGGGGAACGGTCAGGAATTTGGTGTACAGCCAGACCTTGTTACTCATATCATAGTCTCATGTTGTTCTTCAGTGTCTGTCTGCAAAATGTCTCTCATCAGTCCTTGCTTTAATGTACTATTGGTGAGCGTCTTGCTAAAGGGTATAAAAATTGCATTTCAGAGTGGTGATAAATGAGACTGATGTGAGGGCCACTCTCATCTGAGGGTGAAACCCATATAAACAGAAGACCAGTGAGGAATGCTAGGAATTGTTGTAGGCGAATACATCGGTACTAGGCACCAGAAAACAATGCAGGTATTGTTCACGTCATTGGTTGAACTGTTTTGTTTTTTCTTAAATTTGTGGATGGTAATTCGTAGATTTGAAGTTCTTGACACCTATTCTTTTCACTAATTCAGTCACAAAACAGCCATGTGAACTGTGTTCGTCTGTTGATGAAAATGACTTCAGGTAGACCATGAGGATGGAAGATGTGAACAATGAAAACCCTAGCCAGTTCCACTGTAAATGGCATTTTTTTTCAATGGAGTATAATGCCCTAGCTTAGCGAAGTAGTCTACGACTACCAAAATTGTTGTATAGGCTTGTGATGGAGGCAACTCAACAATACAGTCCATGGATATAATATTCCTGACATACTGAAAGGCGGGTAGTGGTTGAGTAACTTGTGCAGCAGGTCTGTGCCATGCTTTGGCACACATAGAGCATCTGTTGATTTAGTCCTTAATACTGCTCCTCATACTAGGTCACTAAAAGTCTCTTGGCACTAATTCTATCATTCTTTTTTGGCCAACACAGTCTGCTGCCGGAGAGTCATGGAAACATTTTAGGCATTAAGCCTGCACGGATTTGGTGGGAATATACAGAGAATTATTTGATATAATAGACCTTTCTGAATGTATCTTTTCTGTGTTTGTTGTTCAGTCCACTGTTGTGCTTGAACTTCTTTCTGTAGTTTCATGAAGAACTCGCTGAGTGAGTGTAGCAGAACAGGCAAAAATATACAATATTTCCTCTTTAATTTCTAGCTCTGTATCCTACTGTTGGGATTGATCATCAAATTTTGATGATTATTGCCTGGTCTCTAAGTTAGGACATAGTCGAAGTGAGAAAAGAACAGAGTCTCTCTGGCATGACAGGAATTAGCACACTTCATTGCCATGAGGTACAATAGGGATTTGTGGTCTTTTTATACTGTCATCTTATGTTGAGTTCCTTCCAAATGGTGTCTTCAATGCAAAAACACCCCACGGTTTCCCATCATAAATAGTGTTGTCCTCTCCATTGTTAGTCAATGTTCAGGAATAAAATGTCACAGGGTGAAGATCAGTAGTCTCAGGATGTCTTTGTCCTTTGTCTTGACCTTGCCAGGTGGGTCGCTCCCCCACCACACAGCTCCGCCTGTGTTGTCTGCCCGCTGCTTCTGCAGGTAAGATCGCCCTCCGCTTGTGGCCCCGGTGCCCGTATTTCTTGCTTGTCTCCCCATTTTCCTTTCTGTGCCCCTCGCTGCCCCATTTGCGTTGTGCTTGTAATTTTCTCTGTTTTCTCCCCCCATTTTCCTTTCTGTGCCCCTCGCTGCCCCATTTGCATTGTGCTTGTAATTTTCTCTGTTTTCTCCCCCATTTTCCTTTCTGTGCCCCTCGCTGCCCCATTTGCGTTGTGCTTGTAATTTTCTCTGTTTTCTCCCCCCATTTTCCTTTCTGTGCCCCTCGCTGCCCCATTTGCATTGTGCTTGTAATTTTGTCTGTTTTCTCCCCCCCATTTTCCTTTCTGTGCCCCTCGCTGCCCCATTTGCGTTGTGCTTGTAATTTTGTCTGTTTTCTCCCCATTTTCCTTTCTGTGCCCCTCGCTGCCCCATTTGCATTGTGCTTGTAATTTTCTCTGTTTTCTCCCCCATTTTCCTTTCTGTGCCCCTCGCTGCCCCATTTGCGTTGTGCTTGTAATTTTGTCTGTTTTCTCCCCCCATTTTCCTTTCTGTGCCCCTCGCTGCCACATTTGCATTGTGCTTGTAATTTTGTCTGTTTTCTCCCCCATTTTCCTTTCTGTGCCCCTCGCTGCCCCATTTGCATTGTGCTTGTAATTTTGTCTGTTTTCTCCCCCATTTTCCTTTCTGTGCCCCTCGCTGCCCCATTTGCATTGTGCTTGTAATTTTGTCTGTTTTCTCCCCCATTTTCCTTTCTGTGCCCCTCGCTGCCCCATTTGCATTGTGCTTGTAATTTTGTCTGTTTTCTCCCCCATTTTCCTTTCTGTGCCCCTCGCTGCCCCATTTGCGTTGTGCCCGTATTTTTGTCTGTTTTCTCTCCCCTTGTACTTTGTGCCCCCGCTGCCTCTCGCCATTCCCGCCGCTGCATCCCTGCGGCCCCGCCCCCTGACTGCCCATTCGCTGCCCCTGCCTCCCGCCTCCCAGCTGCTCCTCCCTCCCACCTCCCCATTAATGGCGGCCGCTGCGCGGCCGCGCCGCTGGCGCGCCGAAGGCGCGCCTAAGGCAAGCCCGTCTGCGCCCGTCCGTGACTGGACCGCGCCCAGCGCCAGAACCCCTGGATCCCACCGATGCAACACCACTCGACGGACCTACGACGCCGCCACCCTCACCGCACTCAATGCCGGCCGGAACCCTGCCTGCTACCGAGCCTCACCGAGACGCACTCACGGACCCTTCACCTGCCAAACCTGCCGATTCACCTGCCCCCGGACGTGCACCACCTCCGCCAAGTCGAGCACCAGCAGCAACCACCTGAAATGCATCCTGTTGAACACCCGCTCCGTCCACAGGCACGCCGTGGAACTCTGGGACCTGCTCGACGCAACAGCACCGGACATCGCCTTCCTCACCGAAACCTGGATGAACGCCTCCTCAGCGCCCGACATCGCCATAGCCATCCCGGACGGATACAAGATCACCCGGAGGGACCGCGTCAACCAGACGGGAGGAGGCATCGCCATCGTACACAAGAACACCATCCGCATCTCGACTAACTCCGACGAGACCTTCACCGCCGCCGAACACCTACACTTCCAGATACACACTGACCCCAAGACCACCCTCCGAGGCACCCTCATCTACAGACCCCCGGGACCACGCACACTATTCAGCGAAGACATCGCAGACTTCATCAGCCCGCACGCCATGCCCTCCGCCGACTACATCCTCCTAGGGGACCTCAACTTCCACCTGGAGAACAACAACGACAGAAACACCACCGCCCTGCTGGACAACCTCGCCAACCTCGGACTCAAGCAACTGGTGAACACGCCCACCCACTACGCCGGCCACACGCTTGACCCCGTCTTCTCTTCCAGCAAGCACATCTCCTTCAGCCACGCCACCGGACTCCACTGGACCGACCACAGCTGCGTCCACTTCAGCTTCAGAAAGACTGCGACCCACCACCACCCGCAACAGGCTCCCCGCCGGAGCTGGAGCAAGATCACCGCCGAGCAGCTCACCGCCTCCCTCAGCCAGAACGGACCCAAACGAAGGAGCCAGCAACCTCGCCAAGTGGCTGACCGCCTGCGCCGACGACCTCGCACCACTAAAAAACCCTCCCAGCAGACCCGGAAGCAAGAAAACCCCTTGGTTCACCAACGAACTCAAGGAATCCAAGAAGAACTGCCGCACTCTCGAGAAAACCTGGCGACTCGACCAGACCACAGACAACAGGACCGCCCTCAAGCACGCCACCCGTAAACACCACCAGATGATCCGTGCCACCAAGAAGTCAGCACTTAAAGAACAACTGGACAACAACGCCCACGACAGCAAGGAACTTTTCAGCATCGTCAAAGAGTTCTCCAACCCCGGCGCCGGAAACAACGACATCACCCCCTCGCAAGACCTCTGCAACTCACTCGCCGCGTTCTTCCACCGCAAGATCACCGACATACATAACAGCTTCGACGCACAAACCACGCACCCTACCGCCGAACCAACGCCCGCCACCACCACCCTCTGCAACTGGACCCCGATCAGCACCGAAGACACCACCCGCACGATGAACTCCATCCACTCCGGATCACCAACCGACCCCTGCCCACACCACGTCTTCAACAAAGCCGACGCCACCATCGCACCCCATCTCCGGGACATCATCAACTCCTCCTTCCACACCGCCACCTTCCCGGAGAGCTGGAAGCACGCCGAGCTTACCGCCCTCCTGAAGAAACCAACGGCGGACCCCACCGACCTCAAGAACTACTGTCCCATCTCGCTCCTTCCGTTTCCGGCCAAAGTCATCGAGAAGACCGTCAACAGACAGCTTGCCGCCTTCCTCGAGACGAACGGATCCTCGACCCCTCGCAGTCTGGGTTTCGGGCCAACCACAGCACAGAGACCGCCCTTATCGCAGCCACCGACGACATCAGAACCCTAACCGACAACGGGGAAACAGCAGCCCTCATCCTCTTGGACCTCTCCGCGGCGTTCGACACCGTCTGCCACCGCACCCTAGTGAAGCGCCTCAGCAACATCGGAATCCGAGAGAAAGCACTGGAATGGATCATCTCGTTCCTCGCCGGAAGAACCCAGAGAGTCCGCCTCCCCCGTTCAGATCCGAGGCCACCGAAGTCATCTGCGGCGTTCCACAAGGATCTTCACTCAGTCCAACCCTCTTCAACGTCTACATGAGCCCCCTCGCAGCCATCGCACGCCAACACAACCTCAACATCATCTCCTACGCCGACGACACCCAGCTGATCCTCTCCCTCACCAACGACCCCACCACCGCCAGAGCCAACCTACACGACGGGATGAGAGACGTCGCCGACTGGATGAGGAACAGCCGCCTTAAACTGAACTCAGACAAGACGGAAGTCCTCATCCTGGGCTCATCACCCTCCGCCTGGGACGACTCCTGGTGGCCCCCGGCCCTGGGCACCGCGCCCAAGCCAACGGACCACGCACGCAACCTGGGCTTCATCCTGGACTCCTCCCTGTCAATGACCAGACAAGTCAACGCCGTCTCATCTTCGTGCTTCAACACCCTGCGCATGCTCCGCAAGATCTTCAGATGGATCCCCACTGAAACCAGGAAGACCGTCACCCAGGCACTCGTCACCAGCCGACTGGACTATGGGAACACCTCTACGCCGGAACCACAGCCAAACTTCAAAAAAGACTCCAGCGCATCCAGAACGCCTCCGCACGACTCATCCTGGACATCCCCCGACACAGCCACATCACCGGACACCTGAAAGACCTGCACTGGCTCCCCGTCAGCAAGAGAATCACGTTCAGACTCCTCACCCACGCACACAAGGCCCTCCACGACCTGGGCCCAAAGTACCTCAACGACCGCATGACCTTCTACACGCCCACCCGCCAGCTACGATCAACCAGCCACGCCCTCGCCACCGTACCACGCATCCGCAGAACCACCGCCGGAGGAAGATCCTTCTCCTACCTGGCAGCCAAGACCTGGAACTCCCTCCCCACTCACCTTCGGCGAACCCAGGACCATCTCTCCTTCAGGAAGCAGCTCAAGACCTGGCTGTTCGAGCAATAACTTACCCCCTCCCCCAGCGCCTTGAGACCCTCCCGGGTGAGTAGCGCGCTCTATAAATGCCGTGATTGATTGATTGATTGATTTGTGATAAAAATGGATGAGGGATCGGTTTCTACTACATAAGGCAATAAATCATCAGGATGTCTTAAAACTGTGCCAATGTGAAGGTTTCTTTGAGCTTGTTGAAGGCTTTTTCCTGTTCTTCTCCTCTGGTCAATGCTATTCCTATTTTAGTTAGTTGAACAATGGGACAGATGATGGAAGAAAGCATCTGTAAAAACTGGCAAACCCAATGAATCTATTTAGTTCCTTAAACCTCCAAGCAGAAGGCCATTTTAAAACTGCCTTAACTCTCCCAAGATCCATTAAAATATGTTGTTCGGAGATTTTGAAGAAAAGATGTGGTCTTGACTTCAAAGAGACACTTGGCATCTTTGGCATGTAGGGAATGCTTCGTAATCGTGAGAGTATTTCCCATACTAGAAATAAATGTTGTTCCACAGTAGGTGAATAAATCAGAATGTCATCCAGACGTAGCAACATGTAAACATATATCAATAATGACAAATATCATTAGATATATGTCTAATAAAATGCTGGAATGCTGCGAGGGCATTACAGCGGGCAAACGCTACACCCAAATATTCAAAATGTCCATCCCTGGTGTTAATTGCTTTTTTCCATTCAGCCTCCGCCTGAATCTGTACTAAGTTGTATGCTCCTGTGAGCCCTAATTTAGAGAATATTCTAGTAGATTTTGCATGATCTTGAAGTACGAATATGAGAGGGAGAAGATGCTTGTTACATATGGTAATTGCATTCAGTTGTTTGTAGTCAATTCATGGTTGATATTCACTATACGCTTTTGTCACAAAGAAGATTGGCATCCCTGCTGGAAAGGTGCCGACTGAAGCCTTTTTCTAAATTCTCCTGTAAAAATACTGTAGAAAAACTTTACTGTTAAGAGATACATTTTACTATGAGGTATAGGTAATCCTGACATCAGATCAATTCATCAGTCATACTCTTGATACAGAGTTACATGGTTACATACACCACCATCTTTACAATGTAGAACATTACATTTCCATATTTAAGGTGAAAGCGCTCTCTCTATAAACCAATCCATGTATTAGATGAGTACTAGACCTCACTCTCACTTGAGAGGCTTTGTTCAGCAATTCTGTTTTAATCTGTATAAAAGGGCACTTTCAGTGGAATTGAGTTAGTTGGGCCTCACCTTTAGTCCAGTTGAATAAAGGATGATTTTTTCTAAGCCATGTGTTGCCAAGTGTGATGGAAAAAAGGAGCATCTATTAATTAGTTGAATTTCCTTTGAGTGCCCCATCTGAGTGAGTATGAGTAATGGAACAGTCTCAAATCACACAGCTCTGGACAAAATATCAAACTGATAGAAACTGATTGTCCATAAACTATCCCAATGCTCTGAAGTCCACAAGAACCACGAATAATCCATAAGAAGTGACAATCATAACTTGTAAAATGCAATGGACTCTGTCTATAACATATGCTTCATTCCTGTTTTCTCATGTCATTCAAGTTCTTCAAAGTCTTTCATGGTTCTCCATTTTCCTGGGTTCTTCAGTAGTAGCTGTACTTTCACTATATTCAGGTGGTTTGGTGAGCTAGGTACGACGAGCATAATTTTGTTGCGCAGTGTTTCTGAGATTCTGTTGTGCCTCGATTTACTGTGTGAAACCGATTAAAGCTGTGGATGTCGTTAGTTGGTTCAATGCTAACAAAGCACCCTTCAACTCCTCTTTGAGTCACTGATGAAAGACTGTAGCTCCTAACTGGTCTGTCTAACAGTCTTAGAAGCCAGGTGTTGAAAATCGCTGATTTTCACAATGTTCTCACTTCCTTTTTTTGAGAGTTAACAAGCCAGCATCAGCCAATTGAGCTGCAAGTCTCTTTCCAAAAAGGGTGGTAACCTGCACCATGAATTGTGCCCGGTTGCCCAACATGGGATTCTGATTCTAAATAATTGGTGCAGCCCCCATCGAAGCGTCTTTAGGAAGATATATGACAGAGTTAATCTTATTAGATTCATCCCTAAAGCATTGTGGTTTTTATAAAAGATGCAATCAACATTGGGCTAGAAAATGTTGAAACTTATGGGATCTCCACCACACTTGTATGGATGGGCTAAGGTGAAATTAAGAGTGACTAATGAATTAGGACTCACTCTGACATTACTACTTGCCCCTTCCGTTGCTATAGAGCACTTGCTGAGGTGTTGTCATTACATGGTAAAGGTGGTGAAGCATTACTTGAACTAGGTGTTAATTGCTTCAATCAGTTAAGCAAAATAGCTTGCTCCTGATGAGCTACCCCAAGCTCTTTGTAGATCTTAGTAATTGCTTGGGCTATCATGTGAATGGGATTCTCAAGCAGGTGCATTTAGAAGCCTGCAAACTGTCAGGTTTTGGTATTGGGAACCTGCTGAAAGCCCCCGTCATCCCTTGATATCTGTGTTGGTGAACAAGCTGGAACATATCCTCAGACACAGAAATCTGGGTGAATCAGGGAAGGGAGACAGAATATCTGGATTGGAGCCCACTCTCTGAGGTTTCATCTGCTTCAAGTGACAGCACCATTCTGACTAGATGTTAGGATAAGCAGTCGCGGTCCGTGTAGGAGTGCCGGCCGGGCGGTGACGTGGGGCGGGGGAGGGGCAGGGTGGGGGGTACCAAAGTACGGATTACGGACCAATACAGGTAAGTAAACATTTAAATCAATGAAACGAATTTCGTTGCGCGCACTACATTGCATTTGGCGATGCAGCGCTCACAACGAAATTCGTTTTATTGATTTAGATGTCTACTTACCTGTATTGGTCCGTAATCCGTACTTTGGTACCCCCCACCCTGCCCCTCCCCCGCCCCACGTCACCGCCCGGCCGGCACTCCTACACGGACCGCGACTGAGGATAAGTAGTAGATCTGATCCCTGGTGTCAGCTGCGGATGGTGCTACGATGAGCTGGGAGTGGACCTGGAATCTGTTTCAGGACCCTGGATGTGGTGAACACACATAGGTGACACACTATAAGAAATAGGACAAGAGACAGCACAAACAACCATACAAGGCAGGGATTGAACTAAGGGAACTGAGGGAAACTTAGGGGAAAAAACTAAAAACAGTGAAGAGATGCTAAAAAGGATGCAAACTGAAGCAAGATTTAGAAAGTCAATGCAATCATACAGCACATTGCTAGGCAAAGGACTCTGTTCCTAAGATGACTAAACAGGACTCTACCTCTCATGACTCTGAAATTACTTTAACCCCGTAAGTGTGTGCCTGAGAGTCACCAACACTTATCAGTCTAGTTTTCCTTTCTCAGCCTCCATCAATCCAATTCCAGCACCTCCAATCCTGTGGGTCTGTTGTCTCTACTGTATCTGACAACTCTACAATAACTCCAATCTTGCATTTATCCACTGTCAACCCTTCAGTCGACAGAACAAAACCTATAAAAGTTATAGGAGTTTTGTCCAATAAACCTTTTTACAGGTTAGCTATGAGCTGAAATAACCTCTTTATCATGATTGTGATGTTCAACAGCATATTTGGAAAAGACCAAGATGTCATCAAGATAAACTACCGTACTATGCAGGAGCAGATCTGAACAAATGCAATCCATAAAGACCTACAAATCTACTTGATCACTGCAGAGTCTGAAAGGTATGACTCTATATTTCAAATACCTGAATGCTATTTTAATGGCAATTTTTCATTTATTGCCAGGTTTTATCTGGATGCTGTGATAAGCTCCTTATAGATACTTGTAAAGATTTTAGAATGATATACTGCCTCATAGTCGTCATTAATAGGAGATAAATGATACCTATCCTTTAAAGTGACTTGATTCAATCCCCTACAATCAATATAGGCACTCACCTCAGAAGCATCCTTCTGAGGTACAAGAAATATGCAGGCACCCACAGGAGAATTCAAATGATCCTTATATTTAGTAGGAACAGAAGATAATTAAGCTATTGTTTCCACAAGAAATTGAGTTTTCTCAAACAATGATTCATTTGTAAAATTTTCCAGTTTACAGTTTTGCAAATAATATTCAGAACCTAAGAACGGGGTCCTAGCGGTCCAATTAAAGTAAGGGTTATGTACAGCTAACCAAGCCATTTCCAAAATTATTAGAAATCTAGCTGCAACTATTAGATCAAATTCCAGTATTTCATGATATTGCGATGTAGTTAAATGAAAAGGTAGAGTTTGATTTATGATTAATCCGTTGAAACCAGAGTAGCATTAAGAGTAGCATTAATGATATGGAAACGCTTTAGACATTCCGAGAACTACATGATCTTGAGCAAACTCTATGTCCATATATGTGCTCGGGGTACCACAGTCCACCAAAACAAGTACACAGTTTGCCTGATCTTGGAACCACAGGTTAGCCTTTAGGAAGATGAAACTTGAAACTGCGGTCATATTGTTAACTTAGGCATAGGTTACATGATACAGCACTCATTAATATAGCTTGATTCAAGGACGAGTATTCTTGCTTTCCGGCATTTATTTGGTCTGGTAGGTCATGTCTCAATTAAATATTTTAATCTGCATTACAAGCAAAAACCCATTTTCCAGTGGTGTTCTTGTTGTTCCTCAGATTACGGGCCTCTTGCTATTTTGAAATGCATCGATTTTTCTTGATTTTTAAGATTTGTTTACCTTGATGGTGGCAAATCTTTAGATAATTTGAAAGGAACACAAATTGAAGGTCTATAGACAGTTTGAGCCTTCTTCTGTTCCAATTTTCTAGTTTGAATTTGACTTTCAATCTGATTTGCCGAAGAGAATCATCCTGGAAAATAACAGGTCTAGCAACTCAGGCTTATTTGTCTTTATTATCTTCCTTTAACCCTTTTTAAAAAGGCAAATAATGTAGACTCAAACCAATCTAAGGGGCTGGTTAGAGTTAAGCGGAGAGGGTACTCCATCACAACATTGACAGAGTAACCTCTCTGCCAAACTGCCCACTTGATTTTCAATCTGGCGGACCGTAAGTTTGTCAGCAACAGAGCCTACTCTGACTCATCCCTGGGATGCTCCTCCAATGGCCCAATGGAATAAGGTATGGCTATGCGATCGGCCACCTTGTTTAAGGTGGCCATTCAAATGGCTAGTTTTTACTATCCCTTACCGCCGTTAATAACCAGGCAGTAAGGGACAGTAACAACTTTTAAATTTAAATGACCCTAACACCATGGGGTATGTTCTGCAGGGCTGCTAATAGTGCTAGACCTATCTGCCTACCCCTGCGGGACCGTAGGGGTAAGGGGAGTGCATTAGGGAGGCCAAGGAGGATGTATGCCGGGAATCTAGGAAGGTCTGTGTTCAGATGTGTGTCAATGTCCTTAAGAACCTGAGCCCAGTATGTAGCTAGTTTCGGGCATTCCCATAGTATATGTATTAACGTGCCTGTTGGACTTGGCCCTTTTTGCAGGGTCAGCCCTGAACTTTTTGCCTTCCTCCTACTATTTTTTCTAACCTGGTGTTGGTGGTTTTAGGACTCTGGGCACTTTATCACTGCTGTCCAGTGTAAAGTGCATGTGCTCTCTATGGTAAAACGTGGTAAGATTGGTCTACACCTGTTTGACTAATTTAATTTACCTATCAGTCCCCAGTAATGAGGTATCTCATATACTCGGGGCCAGTAAATTAAATGCTACTGGTGGGCTTGCAGCGCTGATTGCGCCACCCACCAAAGTAGCCTTTCAAACCTGTCTCAGGCCTCTGCCATTGCAGGGCCTGCACGCGCAGTTTACTGCCGCTGTGACGTGACACATAAAGTGGGTGCCACATCTGTGACTCCTCTTTTACTACATATCAGTCACCCCTAAGGTAGGCCCTAGCTAGCCCTGTGGGCAGGGTGCATTGTAGGTAAAAGGTAGGACATGTACCTTAAGTATGTGACATGTCCTGGTAGTGACAAACAACCATTTTGGTTTCTCACTGCTGTGAGGCTGCCCTCTCATAGGAATGCATTGGGGATTCCCATATATGTGTTTCAGTGGTAATTCCTAATCTGAAAGGAGTAGAGTGGTCAAGTTTGGTATGTTTGGAATAGTGGTAATAAATGCTGCGTAATGGTGTATCCAAATTTAGTGTCACTATTTTAGAAAGGCTACTTTTAGAAGTTGGCCTTTATGTGTGCTATGTGTCTTGGTGCCTGCCTGATGTGTATTGCATGTTTGGCTCTGGAGTGACAGGGGCTGGAGAGGCGCAGTGGCTCCAGAGGGGCTGGGTGAGTCAGCACTAGGCTGAATAGGCCAATCTGCATTTGGAGTGGTGGGAGGAGTAGCTCCTGGGACTGAATGGGACTGTGCCTGCCTTCCACAATGCTGGCTCCGCCCCCTGTGGTGTGTCTGGGGCCAGAGTCTACACTGACAAAGGAGGTGGTCGTGCACCTTTAGAGAAAGGTGTGAGTGCCCCCAGAACTGGTTTGGACCGGACGCAGAGCCCTGAGCCAGAGGGAGAACAAAGACATTTGTGGTACAATTATGGGGGCTGTGACCCCATGAAAAGTGGTGTGCTTACTTGGAACTGGATGGACTGCCCGGGCCAGAGGACTGCCAGGAGCAACCGCCATCTGGACTTTTGCCCATGTGTTGTATTCCTCTTAGGGTGTCCATACACGGGCTTTTCCTGTATCATGTCCTTATATAGGCACAATTCGCCCTGCCCTTATATAGACATAAAATCCCAGTCCTTATTTAGGCATTAAACCGTGCACTCCAAATACAGGCATGGTCTCCGACATCCGTCCACCCTAACGTCACAACGAGTTCTTGAAGAAAAGACCCTTAAGCTTCAGGAGTTTCCCTAGCACAGGACTATTGATTTCTTCAAGGAGTCATCTATTATGCATGAACCGTTATACCTTAGGGGTTCATTCATGACGTCTTCCGCTGTCCGATTCACGTCAATGCCAACATTCTGAGGTACCTCTCAGGTATAAATATACCTTCCCTAGCCCTTGTAAATCAGAGGAGACCTCGACTTCAGAGGAGCCCGTTTCCCGGCCTGACGCACTGAGAAGACGCTGTCATCCCTGCACGCAGAGAGTCCAGCTTCCAGTGATCTGACTTCCCTCGCAGGGTGTTGGAGTTCGAGTCTGGCAAGAGATTCCCACCTCTCTCATTCTTAAGGTATGGAGCTGACTAGAAACCTAGAGGGACTCTTGGCATACTAGGCATACTAGGCTTAACATACTCTTAGTATACCATAGTAAGGAATACTCCACCTACTTCATACCTCTCCCTACACCTAGGTTAGGTTAGGTACATTGGGGTAGAACTAGCTTGGAAACGCATCGTATGAGTACTCGCATTTTTAGTCTGTGTTATTTATGTAAATGAATATCTACTAAAGATCATGCTAGCGCAGTATTATTTATTTCTACTGCTTACGCTGTACATTATTTATCTTGCATACTGTCTTGTGATCGTAACAGCACATATTACTTACACGAGAAACAAGACTGTTCAATAAATCTTTTATTGAAACGCCCGTCTGTTCTTTCTGTGTAACTTTGAGGAAAACTAAGTATGCATGAGCGAGCTGAGTGAAATAGTTATCTATTGTTTCCACGACTCTGGGACACGTTCTGATTCTAAAAGGGAAACAAAGTTGTCATGTTTTGCGGCTGCCAGAACCTACTCCCTTCTTGTTTATCAAGAAGTTTCTAGTGGCCTCTGAGCTAGCTGGCACAAGTAATTAAGTGTAATATACTCGATAGGGACATACTGACCTTAGTCCTATGTCAAACCTATAGGGTATATTATTCCAATGCGCAGAGCCTATTAGGGAAATAGGAGCTACACTACATGGCGCCCAACGGTTTGGTAAGGCGGTAATTTAACGTTAGATACTGAGTAACTCAGCCGTGCCTTTTCTCTCAGAGACCCCTACCCATATACTCTAAAAGACGTCTGGAGTGGGCAGGGTTAAGTATCCGCCACGGCTACATAGGGAAGCACCCTATATATTAGCTGTTTGGTTTGCTCAACGTTGAAGGATACAGTGTTCCAAAATATTGTGCACCTTATCTTTGTTTCCTTGAAACTTGTTCTAAATTTTTCAAAAAACAAAAATGCCTGACTCCGACAACGGTGAAGTTACGGATCAGCCAGCTTTAAGAGCTTTTAACATTACAGGTTTAGACGGAACCGAGGAGGGTGTTATAGACATCCATCCGAACTTAAGAAGAGCCATCACTCTAATACTCATAAAACACGGCCTACCACCAAGAGGCGGTAGAGCAGTTTTCGGGATAGAGGCACACGAATCCTTTCCGACAGAGGTATTCTATTCATGGGTAATACTTTCTGAATCCAATCCAGTAACAAAACTGTTTCACTTCTACAAAGAAGATGATCCACCAGAGGAATATATTCCTTTCGAGGATATAGAAATTCCATTAACATACCAGGAGCATCAGCTCTGGTTTAAAGGCGCCCTAAAACATCACAGAAACATTACCAGGCTCGGTCCACTAGGTAGACCATGAGCAACATGGCCGATTCTAGCCGGCTACACACCTCATCCTGACATCGAAATAATGTCAGACGAGGAACTACTTACTCAACTTACAGAGTTAATAAAAATCTACAGACAATTAGTCCAATATGTCATGCGGACTTTCACAGTCCAACCACCATTGACACTTCCAAATCAAACTCCTCAACAGGGGAATACACTAAAAATTACACCACAGACTCTATACGCAGTCATGGGTAAAATGCCCACAAAACGTGAGCAAATTCCATGCTGGATAGCTAAAAAAATTACTCAAATCGAAGCAGTATTTCCAAATACTAGCCCGTATGAGAAACACAGAATCCTAACCATCTGTTTACCAATGGGGATCACACCACAACTGGAAGACTGCACCACTTGGGGCTCAGTCTTTGCTGCCATCTATACTAAAACACATGGTGTTCCATCAATCGCAGTAATACCAGATGTCCTGAAACAAATTCAAAATGAATACGGGGCAGAGCCTGCTCTGAATTTAGGTATGAAATTACTGAAAAATTTCGACCAGGTCTCAACAATAATATTATCTAATATTAAAGGGGAGGCAGCAGCAGTAGTGATCCGCCAAAAATTAAGGGAATTCGATGTTACAGAACATCAAACTGAGCTTCCCAGAATAATAGAACAATCTTATGCAGAATTAGGCAGAGATAGTTTGGGTGGGAGACCAGTGAAGCCAAAACTATCTGAAAGTCCTGAGAAGGACTCTATTAAACAAACTCCTACATCTTCTAAAAAGAAGTGGGAAACTACTAAACAAAATTCAAACGAGAAACGTTCTCAATCCCGAGGTAGGTCTCCTCAAAAGGAGCCCTCTGAAAGGAGGTATAACCTCAGGAATGGGGATAATTTGAGAAAGCCTGACAGGTATCAAGATACTGATACACGTTCCTCTCGTACCTTTCAGATCTCATCACAGACTTCAGAAAGAAGAGGACGGTCAGAACACAGAGAAGAACGCGTGAAATCGAAAGACGACAAACACGTTCCGAAAACCAAATCAAAACCTCAATTCTCCAAAAAGAAAGTAGCAGGTTTAAAGATCAGACATGCCGAGAATACTGAGAACACAACTCAAGAACGGAGAATGGGCTCAGACAATGCTGGACAGTGCAGCAGAAGTCACAATAGCTCGCCAGAACCTGAAGGAACTTCTGGTGATAGTGGACCTGAATGAGTACATTACAGTTGAGACTGTAGACACCAGGGTTAGTACTCCACAAAAGTTATATGAAATAACACTCCGGATGGAGGGAGACATACCCAGACAGGTGAAAGCACTTTTTTGGGAGAGACTATCAAGGGGCTATGACATACTTCTAGCAGAAAAAGACTGGCCACCACAATTTGCCAGGGAGTGCCCACACGGCAAGGACATTATTATGCCTGCCTTCTCCAACCATATTCCAATTCATCTAAAATATACATATGCCAGGAAATGGGCAGTAGCCCAGGCCCCAGCATTATATAAAAATCATGTAGGATGGGATGAGGACTCACCTCACCATAAAATACATCTGAAACATGAACCAACTGCACAGAGGCAGTACCCAATAAAGCAAGAAGCTAAAAAACAGGTCAGGGAGATCTTAGATCAACTTGAATACCAAGGGGTGATTGAAACATGCACCTCCTCAATGAACAATCCTTTGTTTCTGTCTCCAAACCAGACAACACATATCGTCTAGTTTTGGATTACAGACACTTAAACACTTGTTCTAAAACATTTGCAGTGCAAATGCACATAGCACAGCATTAATGAATAACATTGTGCGTAAAAAATATAAAACCACATTAGACATCTCAAATGGTTTCTTTTGTCAAAACATAGCACCTGAAAGCAGGTACTTAACAGCTTTCTCCATAATGGGGACACTGCGTCAATTTTGTCGACTCCCACAAGGGTTCAAGAACAGCCCAGGTTTATTCTCAGCGAGGGTAACGAAGTTACTACAAATTTATGACAATGAGGCATTGTCCTATGTCGATGATATTTATCTGACAGACGATGACCTGGATAAACACTTGAACAGGGTGAGCACCATTATATTGGGATTCGCCTCTGAGGGCTACAAATTCAACTTCAAAAAGTCCAGAATTGCCCATCTCAATGTCATATTTCTAGGATATGAGCTTTCAAGTGAAGGCAAGAGCTTGGCAGCTAACTTTCTGGAGAAATGTGCGCTGCTCCAACCTCCAAAACGCTGAAAAATTTACAATCCATCCTGGGTTTCCTCAATTTTGGAAGAACATACATTCTAAATTACGCAGAAAGGGTTAAACCTCTCTATGCATTAAATTAATCAAACCTGATTTTACAATTAAAAATTGGACACAGGAACACACAGAAATCTTACGTTCACTTCAGGCTAACATGTTAGCAACAAATCACTTACAAACACGCGTAAGTCAACGCAACCTGGTGATCCGAATAATTTCGGGTCAATGCGGATTCACCTACTTAACATTTAATGAGGGTGAAAAAGTACCAATCGCATACAACTCTCATTTGTATACACAAGCGGAAA